>JAVIWB010000325.1:0-152524 GCA_031893035.1 Dermolepida albohirtum | reverse complement strand
ATACAAATCTGACATATTTACCTACTGTTTGGAAAATTTGACCTAAGAATAAACAAATAGGTATACTGGTAATACATTGCCTTCAAAACACTTAGTTTTTGTAGAAGTAAATAAAATGAATACAACTTTTGATGTAATAGAGCGGTCCAAACAATGCTACTCAGTTTGTTTCAAAAAAAAATTTTAAACTAAATTGGCATTTCACCGTATGTTTATGCCTAGATACTTTTATATGCGTCTAATTAATTTCATAAAACAAAGTATAAAATTTACACTTTCATACCAATGATACAGGTAAGGGCTAGGCATGCTGATGACCAGCAAAAAAAATATAGGTACCAATAAAGTTAGATGACCGGGGTACGGGATTTATACGAGCTATGGCTTTGACAGTTAATGACATGCATATGTATATAAATACATTTATATGTATTTCTTATCCGCAGTTTGTAGTTGTAAACGTCTGGACGCAGTTTTGCGTGACCGCTTTCCGTCTCGTTTTTCGTTTGCAGTCACTAACGTCTGGTAGTAGTTTTGTGTGACCGTTTTCCATCTGACCTTCAGTCCGCAGTTGAAAACCCTTGGTCGCAATTTGTGTGACTGCTTTTCGTCTGGCCTTCCTTACGCAGAAGGAAGCCAATGGGTCGCAATTTCGTGTGACCGTTTTCCTTCTAGCTTTAACCGGTTTCCCTTCGCCGCAGACAAAGTTCCTCCTCGCAGTCTTGTGTGACCGCCTTTACTGCTCCGTCTCTTCTTACCACCACCACGTTTAACGCATAGTAAGCTCCGAGAAAAAGAGAAGCCCGTTACCGATAACAGTCGAATAAGTTGCTCGCAACCACTTAATTTGCTAAATGAAATGTTTAATATTTCATTTTACATCGTTTTATTTATCTATATGTATTATTGTCGTCTATTAATGAATGTTTTCTGACTCGAAGCTTGGCATAGTGTTGGGTCAATTGTCCGTTATATATCTCATATACGGCACGAAAATTCTTGCACATGGACCCAAGATGGCGTAGCCACTACACACGCCAAAGCTATGCTCGTATAAATCCCGTACTCCGGCCATGTAACATTATTCATGCCTATAATGTCTTCGCTAGTCATCAGCATGCCTAGCCATGAACCAATATGAATGCATTAATTTTATACTTTGTATTACGAAATTAATTAGACACAAATAAAAGCGTCTAGGCATAATCATACGTCGAAGTGTCAATTTTGTTTCAAACTTAGTTTTAAAACAAAGCGACTAGCGTTGCTTAAACCGCTCGATTGCTGTGTTGTAAATATTGGGTCTGGGAAAAAGTTCGTGGCGTTTTTCCCGATAGATGGCATTGGTTGCCTATAACTAAAGAACAACAAGTCACAGCGACACCACCGACGGCTCGTTTTTTAGATGACCTTCCGAACGTTAGTTTGAGCGTAGAAACATTGTAATCGGTGCAGTGGTTGGAAAGTTATTCGCACTTGAAAATGGAGAAGAATAATGAGAAATTTCGCTATATTCTGCAATATTATTATGATAAGGGGAAGAACGCTGCGCAGGCTTGTGATAAAATTTGTGCTGTGTACGGTGAAGGTACTTTATCGAAATCTGTTGGGCGGAAATGGTTCGCTCGCTTTCGTTCTGGAAATTTCAATGTGAAAGATGAGTCACGCTCCGGTCGTCCAATCACTGAAAAATCTGATGAAATTCTTGAAAAAGTCCAACAAGATAAGCATATCAGCAGTGTCGATATTGGCATGGAGCTAGGCATTGACCACAAAACTGTTTTGAACCATTTACACAAAGCTGGTTACAAAAAAAAGCTTGACGTATGGGTTCCTCATGAGTTGAGCGTGAAAAACATGATGGACCGAATTAACATCTGCGATGCGCTGCTGAAACGGAATGAAATCGAGCCGTTTCTGAAACGTTTAATAACCGGAGATGAAAAATGGATTACGTACGATAATCGGAAGCGTAAAAGATCGTGGATAAAGGATGGTGAGCCGTCACAAGCGTTCGCTAAGCCAACATTGACGCCAAAAAAAGTGATGCTGTGTGTATGGTGGTACTGGAGGTGAATCGTACACAACGAGCTACTTCCAACTGGTCAGACGATTGATTCTCAACTCTACTGTGCACAACTAGAGAGATTACGCCAGGCGATTGAAAGAAAACGGCCCGAATTGATTAATAGGAAAGGTGTTGTCTTCCATCATGACAACGCCCGACCACACACTTCTTTGATGACCCGTCAAAAATTGAGAGAGTTTGGTTGGGAAGTTTTGATGCACCCACCTTACAGTCCGGATATAGCACCCTCTGACTATCATCTGTTTCGATCTCTGCAGAACTCTCTCAATGGAATTAAGTTGGTTTCAAAAGAAGCCTGTGAAAACTACTTGATTCAGTTTTTCGCCAGAAACCACAGAAGTTTTTCACCGATGGGATCATGGATCTACCAAAAAAATAGCGAAACATTGTCGATAATAATGGAGCATATTCGGTTTAAATGAATTCGTCCACGCGCCATGCGGGGACCAGTTGAATTTTACTGAAAAAACGCCACGAACTTTTTCCCAGACCCAATAAAATAGAGGATGAAAAGTTGTATTCAGTTTGTTTACTTTTTCAAAAAAGTTGTATTCAGTTTGTTTACTTTTTCAAAAACTAAGTGTTTTGAAGACATCGTATTGCCATTATACAACTATATATTTACTCTTATATCAAATTTTTCAAACAATACGTAAACAGATTAGATGTGTATGTTTAATCTTCGAATATTGTCAATAATTCACTTGTCAATGACGAAAACTTTTACAAAGAAATAATACCCAATCTGTCACTTGCATTTAATTCAACTATACACGAAAATCACCTGTATTGTAGCACCGCCAGTGTTTATTTGTTTAACTTTGCAGACGCTAATTCTTGAAATAGTTTAGTTAGAACAATGAGTATGTTGGTTTTATTTACTCGTATAAGTATATAAGGTTCTGTTTAATGCATGCAAATCCTTTTTTTGTATATTGAGATTTTTTGAGTACTTACATACATAACTAAATGTTTTAGCACAGAGTCCGTTTATAGAAAAAATTATTCACAATAAAAATCCGAAAGCAATTGAATCTATTAGCACCGATAAAGAAACTGTTTCGTAAATAAGGGTCGAACTGATTAAGAGTATAATTTCACAAAACCACGTACGCCGATTTGAATTGCCTTTATGGCTGACGTTATTAATTTACACACGATTATTGGTAAGAAGCGTGAATTGTCAATTTGTTCATTCCCTTTCGTTGTTGTCATTTATCATACCTACCAACTTAACATTAACCCTAGAAATCAGGCAAATACGCCAAGTCCAAGTAAAGAAGTTACTGTCTTTGCAATGACGAAAGTGTGTATATTGAAAATAATAACTTTTTTAGATGGTATGGACAATATCTGATATTCTTAAGTGTAAACTTAAGCAAAGCAGATAAGACTATTTAATATCTATTTCCATTATGTAATTTATGGCACGTTAGAAGATTCAACTTTACCATTCTCTGTGGTCTAATGGTGAAAACAAATGCCCAGTTAGCATGATATCGCGGGTTCGTGACTCGCGCGGAGGATAGAAATTTTTCCAAGTATTTCTGTATTATATATACGATGGAAAAGTAGTCACAATTACAATTTTCAAGGCTATTTCTCCTACCATTTTTAAAACGATCGTGCCACTTGAATGTTATTGTGATTGCGATTAACAAATATCACCATAACATTTTTATGATTCAATAACATGTAAAATCTAAACAAACAAAGCAGAAATCGAGCTTATATGATGTTACAAATAATATTAATCTTGTTAAAGAAATGTTTAAGAATTGTATATTAAAATTATGCAGTAGTAATAAAACGGAAAACAAAAAACAGATATTAGAAATTTTAAAAAAATAGTAATATAACTTACTCCTTCGTAAAATGTTAATTACTTTATTAAAATATCATCAAAGATATACATAATTTATTACTGTTTATTAAACAAGTTATTTATTATATTTGTCACAGGTTAATTACAAGTTCTATTTTTATACAATCCATGAGGCATGAATATACAACCATCAAATAGCAATTACGGCTCATGTTTCGCATTTCAACAGGCTGCATATATACGCAAAACAGATTGAAATTGGTCAACTTAATTATTTATATAACGTATTTGGATGTGCTTTTTATATGTCACTATAATACAAAAAAAAAGGAAAACGCAAAAATTCCAATCAACGATTTCCATTACTTTTGGGGTAGATTTTTATTTAAATTGCTAACAATTTTTTAGATATTGAAGCTATTGATATTTTACTCGTTCGACAGTTTATTTTTTGTTTATTCCCTTTTTCAGGAGCTAGCGAACATTTTGTTCAGTAATTCCATTAACATGCTGTACGAATGATTGTATATAATAAAAATCAGCCCAGTATATTTATATTTAAATAATTTGAATGACGAAGATAAATCAAAGTATGAGCAATCCATTATTAAAGTAAATAAAGTATACGTAATTAATAGTAGTTACAATGTTATTTTTCATATATTTGATGTACCAAAATAATTCACTGCGAATTAGGCTATGCTTTGGCGAATTTGGTTTCTTCAATTTTCTTGCTATATATTACTATTTTTAAGTGTAAAATTTGTTCTTTTTCGTGTAGATTCGTAATTGTTTTGTACTGAGATCATTTATGTGATATTGTACATTTTTAAACAATTCTGAGCTCTATGTAAGTAATAATTATTATTTTGTACACTCCAATTTATTAGACCAACGATTCCAGAGTAGACTAGTGATGGTGTTTCAACTTTAACAAAACGCCTTTATTTTGCACGGCAGAACACATGATGCGAATGGGGCATACGAATGCTTTTTCATTATAATCGTGCTTAGTATGATAGTTCCCTGATGTAAATATTACTTATTATTTGTTTACATAACACGAACAGCGAATTGTGCAATATTTGGGGAACAATCATTGCGTTTGCAATGAAAAGTCGACAGATTAACCTATTCTGTTAACAGAAGGTGTTGTCTAAGAATATACAAGCTTATGTTGAAGGAAGCTCAAAAAGATCTTTATGGGAATTATTAACACAAACCAAGTAATTTAAAAAATTGTCTAACTCAAAGCTAATTAAGCACATTTAGTTACTCATGTTGAACTGTTCGAGGTACTGTAGTAGCTTTTTGTGCGCTTGGCATCTTGTTATTAAGACGCACATTGTAAGTCTGTCGGGAGACTCGTACAAATAAAAACGCCTTCGCTATATCATGTTTTTTTAATTTAAAAACGCTCGGATATATTACAAGCGAAGTTGTTGAACAATTGATATTTTTCGTTTGGGATATAACGAATTCCATTTTCCTGCTACCTTCTTAACAAGCAAACTCAATCGCTTAGTGCTAAGTGGGGTCAGGATATTAGAATTAACAACTATTGACGCAAATGCAAAATGTGACGACGTAATTCCTGGGCAGAATAACATAAAACTATGTAAATGAAAGATATCGTATGGATAGTAAAACACTAAGATTTAAAGGACAAACAACCAGATGGTGTTACCACATTAATTACTGCTAGAGAAAACCTAACATAATAATAAATGTGGTAATAGCTTGGAAAATCTCTACAACATTGCCTACATTCACAAGATTATGTATTGGTAAAATTCTCTTGAAAATTTCTAGAACATACAGTAGTTTCGCTGAAATTTTATATAATAATAAGTATAACAATCTTTTAGAAATTTAATCAAAAAAAAAATACAATCTTTTAACCTAGAAATGATTCAACAATCATATAAACAGTAATAAAATTTTAAATTTAACCTAGTGGATAACTTCACTCAAGCTGAGTTGCTTCCAGATATCGTACAGCTATTTTGCAAGAATTCGCTGCAGCTACGTGTTGATGAATGAAGTCAGACTTTTTTAAAATTTTTAAAGGAATTCGAATACATTGATTGTGACAATCAATTGCCATTCATATTATTATTTTTAGTAATAAATATATAACCCCTTAATTAACTTTTGTAAATTCTAACCAACCAAGTTGTCATCATCAGCAGATAATTTCAAAGGAAAACTTCACAAACCAAGATGTGATCTTGGTTTTGAATAAGTGTGGATCGTACAGTTTGATTTTCGTGCGGTTGAATTCGCTGTTTTACCAGGTGCGACACTTTGAAATGTTGATGAATTGAAATGCGTATACAGAATTTTTAAAATTTTTAAAGGAATTCCTTTCCAATCAACAAACTTGCCACATTCATATTATTATTTTTAAATTGACTAATAAATAATATTTATGGAAATCAGCATCATAATCTTGATCATTTGATCGAAGTCATTCGGCATGAAATGGAGAAGAAGAACTTTACATTTTTTCTGAGAATATAAAATAAAGGACTAATTTAGGCTTTTGATAGAATGACAAATATTCCAACATTTATTATAAATTATGATAGTCCTAAATAGAACATAATTTAAAAAATTTCATTCTCTTGCAGATTATGAAACTTTCGTGTTTGGTATTAAGCTTACCTGAGAATATCTTATACTTATATTTGAGTATTAAATAATGTATAATACTTCTGGAATTTATTGAAGTACTACAACTTATTTGAAAATTAGGTCAAAATTTCAATCGTTTTGATACACTCTACATATATTACTAGATTAGGTATGTTTAGATTTGTTTCTATACCACATTTGCACTGAATACACGAAAGTGCAGTTGGTCGCAATAATTAGAGAAGTATTTTGTAGGGCATATATCAAGAATGTTAAAAGAAATAATTCAAATATTAACACCCTGTCTACTACATATGTATGTTTCAGAGGATCACTCATCTCCAGGCAGACTTGCGTTTTTAACGAACGATTCCTTCGTAGAGTTTATTATATCATTTCGATACAGAAAAATAATTAATAATCATTGCCTCCCTCTCTTGTCCAATATAAAAATGTATTGAACGACAAAGCGAGAACGCGTGCATCTCGCATGTCGGTAACAGAGTTTCCAGAGCGTATATAGACTGACACTTGCACTACCATCTGTTTATTGTTACATCCTAATAATACGTATTTCTAATAATGCCTTCAACTGTTACCAATGGCGATTGATTTATCTAAAATATTTTTAGAATATCGAATTTTAAAAGACAAGTAAGCGTTAGGTATGCCGATCTTCCAAAAGAGTTTAATTAATTTGACCACCATATTTTACTAGATGCACTAATTAATATTATTGTTGTTATTTATTTGAATTGAAACAACATGTTGCATACATAAATTTTAAATCATACACCCTTTGCTTTAAATTTGGTGCTTTACAAGGATCAAATTGTGAACTAATTATTTTTAAATACAAGAGCGGATCAACAATTAAAGAGCTGAAACAAGAAAACCGAAACTTTTTAGCCAAATATTATTTTATTTTTCAAAGTATTCTCCTTCGCTATATTTAATTTACAGACATTCAAGTCTGTTCAAAATATGTATTAGTTTCAATGATTATTGGATTCAAATCTCTTGCCATCAAGTCAAGGAAAAAGAAAGGAAAAAATGCTAGGAACCTAACCTGACGAATAAGCTGGATGTGAAAGCAGTTTGAAATGTAGTTCATAAATTTTTGTCATTAAGACAGTCGAATTGTGAACACGCACAATATCCTGTAAGTTGCGCATTTTGTATTTTATGGAATCGCGAAGTTTTTCTAAAAAGGTTACATATTACTCGGCTGTTATTGTTTCACTCTTTTCAAAATAAGAATGTCCCTTAGCAGTCTTAAAAGACAGTAGCTGTAAGCTTTCTGGCCGAGCGTACGGTATTTGCGTTTGTTGTCCACAGTCAACAAACGTGACACCCATCTTGCACGTAATTTTTTCACACTCAATTTATTATTCTAAACCGAAACTACTGATCCATATGAAATGTATTTACTGCTTCACATAATTTTATTCGACAGTCATCTAACACCATATCATAGACGTTTTTACCAAATACCGGATCTGACACAAGAACTTCCAATTCTTGGTAGTGCATCAGAGTTGCACTAAAACATTAGAAAAAGAGAAAAACATATATATAGTTTTTCTCTTCTTCTTCAATATTCATATTTTTTACATCTGATCGTATTAAGTTTATTAATTAACAAACATTAACTTAATTAAATTAAGGTAATCAAGTAAATGTTTGCTATGGAAATAATTTGTTCTCAAGAGAAAAATTTTGTTGGGAAAAGGAAAAAGTCTCAAAATACCGCGATTCGTTGTTCAAAGTTATATTAAGAATGTAATATCTGGATTTAATGTAAATTTGCTAACTTCTTTGAAATTGGCGAACTGCTGCTCTGCAAGCGCGTGTCCCATTGATGCAAAAAGGTGATAGCTGGACGAGACAAGGTCTGAAGAGCACGGCAGGTGCGATATTATGTCCCATCCAAGTGCTTTCAATGCTTCATTGACTGGTTTTGCAGTATGATACGGCGCATTATCATGCTGTAAAATCACTTTCCATGTCTTCGGACCCATTCTGGACGTTTTCTATCAATGCGTGGTCAAATTGATAATTTGTTGTCGGTAGCGATCAGTATTAACTGTTTTACCAGGTTTCAATAGTTTGTAATACACTACACCACTCTGCTCCTACCAAACACGGAACATTGTCTTGTAATCAAAACCATTTGGAGTCGATGGGTCGGCTTCGCCAGGAGATAACGATGATTTTTTTGCGCTTAAGGTTTTAGAAATAACTTCAGACGATTTATCGATTTTCTATTGGCCTATCATTCAACTGATGTGGCACCCATTTGCAAGTCTTTTGGATTTTTCCCATTGTTCGTAATCGGTCTCTAATCATTTCTTGAGCCACATTTAGCGTTTCTATCAATTATTTTTGAGTTTGGGTTGAGTTTTCATCCAATAACTCCTAAATTTCCACAACTTCAAACTTTCGTTCTTTGTCTTGCGCACTTTTTCAGGCACGAAGCTCGATATTTTCAAAGAAGTGTAAATTTATGACAGTGTTACTATCGCAAAATATGCCATGTATGACTTTGAAGCTTGAAGTCGGTAAAATAAAATGACATATCTGTGAAATTAATCATTGCATACTTAAGCCTAGCGACATCTGTTAGAAAAATCGGTAATGACTTTCCGGTACACCTCGTAAAGCTTTAGTAAAATCTATTAATATCATACTGAGTTATAAAATATTCGCCTTCATCTCCTCAATAATATTTCGAACCGCTGCTATTTGGCCTGTGTATTATCTTCCTCTTTTGAAACCTACTTGTTTTTCTCTAAATTATTTGCTTTTCGCATGTAATTTTTACATTAAGAAAGTTATTTACCTTTAAATATCGCATTCTTTTACCCACATTTTTGAGGAAGTTTAACTTCTACTAGTGGTAATGTGAATTCTGCGACGCTTTCTATATCACTTTTAGAATTCTGATTGCATATTGTTTATATCTGAAATTTCATTATTTCTCACTACCGTTTCTTTTGTTCATATCTAATACATTTTCAAGTGATCATATTGTTGCCAATACTTTCACTTCTGGTGTTTATGCTGTCAATAGTTATCGGTAGAGTTCATATCCTTGATGTACTTTTTCCTCTGATCGTGGGTCTAATTGTCTTTGTGTATTTCACAACAGAATATTATTCTCGAAGTAATGTTTTGAGTGTTATACAATTCTCTATTTGTTGCTGCTACATTTCCAACTAGACGGATTATGTTATCTAGCATGTCTCTTACCATTTCTTTAACGCTTCCTTATTAGTATTCTTTCTAGGTTTTGCAATCGCCGTTTTGGGCATCATTAAGTTTAAACTTCATGTATTCGTTTCCTTTTTTCCCTTTTATCGTAACTCTTGTTTTGCACCTTCATGTATTGCTCCTATTATCCGTTCCCATCGTTGGTCAATATTTTCTACATTCTACTTTATTACTTCAAAAAATTTCTCTAAATATTTTGAATTTTTCGGTTTCATTGATATTCTATAATTTTACATTGTTGCTCATACTTCGAATATTAATAAAAATTCTATATTGAAAAATTCAAAACTTCTACTTCGACTACACATACCATAAAATTTACTTCAACCTGACTGTACAGCAATTAATTCCGATTCGAATAAAGACATTAAAGCATAGAGACCAACATAGGAAGATATTCAGTTAATGCTTAAATTTAAAAGATAATGAAAATATTTCAATACATCAATATTTTATATCAAAAGTTCAATCAAAATTCGTAATTTAGGTACTGACCGCATTTTTAATGAAACATCGATTCACCTTTGGCCGCAAAAACACATTAAAATGAAACGACTGTAAATGAAAATTTGGCTTCAAAACCGCGAAATGGACAACAAAGTATGTGTAAATTAAAATTTACCTTCACATATGTTCATAATAACCGTTACTGTACCGATATAGTAACATTGTAACGACTCTCCGCTACTGGGGATCAAAAAAATTGTAATCAATTACAAATGATATCTCTTCTTCCCGTTGTGGTATTTTTTACAATTAAGACCTTTATATACACCGAAAAACAATGTCATTCAGGCATTTTTGGGTTAAAATTTTACCGTTTATTACGTGAACATATGTACCACATATGTACGTACCCAAATGCTTAGATGGCTCATTTATAATAAGTACACGCGTTCGTATTGCATGTGTATATTGTATATGTATACATTTATCAAATAGCCGACTACATGCATGTAAATTGATATATTCACATTAATAACATTAATTATTCATCAAAGAAAATGGAATAGTAAATATTTTATTTTCTATATTTATCTGGAATTAGGCTCTGCTATATTAAAATAAAGGAAGTTATGAATGGACATTAGTAAAATTGGTTTATCGCCCATGTAACGCAGAAATTTTTGAAAAAATTTCTGTTCTTCACGTGGGACTCGAATCTCCAATCTTATTCTCCCCGGGAATGTGCTCTAACCATTAGACCACGATGATCGTTAGTTCAAGTTCTTCTAAGTATTAGAAGGACCCGAATTTACTGTCGAGTCATTCTAATTAATTAGAATGGTTCGAATTAACTGTCTCCGTGATGTAATGGTTAGGGCACTTTCAAATCGTAACTTCGCCTCTCGCTTGGATAATTTTTTCAAAAATTTCTGCATTACATATGTGATGTATAAAGCGGTTTAAATTGAAATTTTTCAGTTTAGCACATAATTATCTGCAATTAATAAACTACCGTGGGTTTTAATTTAATAACTGTTTCCATAAGGCAATTTATGGCACATTAGGAGCTTTCGCATTAACTGTCTCCGTGGTCTAATGGTGAGAGCACATTCCCGAGGAGAATGAGAGGGTGAGTTCGCGTTAATTTTTTCAAAAATATACGATGTACAAAGCGGTTAAAATTGGAATTTTCAGTTTAGCATCATAAAAGTGCATAATTATATGCAATTAACAAACTACCGTGGGTTTTCATTAATAACTGTTTCCATAATGCAATTTATAGCACATAGAAGGACTAGAATTAAATGTCTCCCTGGTTTAATGGCTAGGGAACATTCCTGGAGAGAATAAGATAGGAGATTCCCACGCTGAGAACAGAAATTTTTTCAAAAATTATTGATGTTGATGCGGGAAGTAATAACAAAGTTATTCATTTAAAGCGATTAAAGTTTTTCAATAATAGTTTCTAAAAATCATTTAGTTAAGCATTACAACATTTGGTTCGAAAATATTTGGCATATTTCCTATTTATGTTTGAGCTAGTAAAATTATTTAGCATCATCTTTATAAATTGCGTAATAATTTGGAACAATCACTAAAATTCTAGCTTTATATATTTTTATTTACTACCAGGAACTTTTCATAAAAACTAGGACATACACTACCAAAATTTCATCAATTAATCTTAACCAGAGACACATTTATCCAAAAAAAATACAAAAAAGCCTTAACCACATCATACTCTGTATAGATATTTCAACAACTAAGTTGTCATCTTCGACAGATTATTAATCAACTTAATTAGCGGAATACGTATATAGGAGGATGGTCCAATAATTACCCGGCCTGACCTAGATATGGCGACACTTATTTGAAAAATATCACTATATTAAAAAGTACACAATCTATAAAGCTTATGTTTCCAGTTTGAAGACGCCAGGTTGTTTAGTATTTGTTTGGCAGCCATCAGTAGTGAACGTTTTCAGTCACTATGTAAAAATGGAGAAAATTGGTCATCGTTACGCGATACAATGCTTTTATTTGGTAGGCCTCAGCCCAACCGATATACAAAGGGTATAAGGAAAATTTTGCAATATGACGCAACAATGAATCGTAGGAAGCTGCTTGTTGCTGCCTGTTGAGACATGATCGTACGTGCATAGTAGCCGCCGCGCCATGTCAAAGGGCTCAGTTATCCATTAGCAGTGATAATGTAAAGTGCTTGCGATGGCATCGTGGTCACGAAATGAGGTAAGGGGAGTTTTGCGTTATAGTTTCGTGCGTGGTTTAAACATAGACCAGTGCTCCGAAGAAATGACTCTTGCACTAGGCGATGTTTGTCCACATCGCACAACGATATCCAGGTGGTATAGAGAATTCCGAAGGGGAAATTTAACTGCGGAAGCAGCTGAGAGACTGGGAAGGTCACGAACGTCAGTTACGGAGGAAAACGTTACTGCTGTTAGGAAAATGCTTGGCGAGGACAGGCGAGTAAACTACCAACAGATAGAGGGCACTTCAAGCCTAAATGCACCAGCAAATCGTTCGATTCTGCTTGATCATTTGCACGTGAAGAAACTTTGTTCTCTCTGGGTGCCGCATCGACTGACTGAAGAGCAGATGACACATGTGACTTGTTGCCGGGAGATGCTAAAAAAGTTTAGTAAGAGAAAATCTCGGTATGTGGACAACATCGTGACAGGTGACGAGCCTTGGCTGTACTCTTACAATGTGCCAACCAAAGCTCAAAACAAAGTTTAGGTCTTGGATGTTGAAGACACACCCGTAGTTGTCAGAAAATCCCGATCTGTAAAGAAGAAAATGATATCTGTATTTTTCAAATCGAGTGGAATTATGGAACGCGTCGTTTTGGACACACAGGAGACAGTCACAGCTAAGTGGTATACTGAACAGTGCCTGCCTAAAGTCATTGGATCTATGAAGAACCTGCTGTCAAATTCAAGAATGTACACCTGGTTCCTCCATTACGATAATACTGCAGCTCACCGCGCCCAAGCCTGCACCGAATATTTGACGACAATATTGAAACTTCTCGAGCACCCTCTCTACAGTCCAGATCTTGCTCCCCGCGACTTTACACTGTTCCCTCATGTGAAAACTAAGCTAAAAGGGAGGCGGTTTTCCAGTGATGAGGACCTTCTGCGGGCTTGGGACAACGAGTGTGCTTTACTCCCTAGTGAAACTTGGTAGAACTGGTTTAAAGATTGGTTTCGGACGATGGAGAGGTGTATTGAGTATAGAGAAAATTACTTAAAAAAAAATAAATAAACAAAGCTGTATTGCAAAACTTTCCTAGTACCCTTTGCATTATATTGTTTATTGGAATAGTATAATTAGTAATTACCTACATAAAAATGAATAATATAATAATCCTAAATATCTGGAATATTGATCTGTTGGATGCCTAAAATGACCGAAATAATAGCTGTTTATTTTACCCACTTAAATACTTTTATAATATTGAATTGATTAGGCCTTTACTTGATAAAAACTGAAAAAAATTTTAACAATATGTGTTTTTATTAATATTAGTTATATAGTAGTATTAATAAATACAGAGATTGTTAAAATTTTAATATACAATATCTTGTTGTTTCATCACACATCTTCTTCGGATATTTAAAGCAAAATTAAATTCTAACGTACATTGTAAGAATCTAAGGATATTTTATACAATGTCTAATAAACTTATGATCTAAATGACAATCGGGAGAACACGGTCTTCCAGAACAATATATAAATTTAGTAAGAATGCATCATTTATTTTTGTTCATTTACTAAATTGATTGATTTTTTAAATTTATTAATTTCTAAAAATTTTAAGAAAATTAGTCTATGTCCTTTGCTTTCCATATGCATTATTACATATTGATAATTTGAAGTTCGGTTATTAGTAATTAAATTATTAGCGAAAAACGAACCTATATTTTTATTTATATACTGTTTTCCAATACATGTATGTTTGTCAAAAAATTTTCCCGTTTGTCCGATATAAATATCTGGGTAAGTAAAGCAAACTATAATGTCACACCAAGATGTTTTTGGGTAATATCTTTTGGTACAGATGCAGTTGCTTTACAGGAACCAAAAGAAAAGTTAAATATATTTTTAAGTTAAATTAATTCGATATACACTAACATGCAATTCACAGTAGAGACGGCAACAAATGTTTAAAAGATTTCTTGCACTGAAGAATTAAAAGTTAATAATAAATTTGAATTTGCAATCTAAAATAGTATGATTCATATATTAATTAACATACCTACATACATATGTCATAAATTAATTTGAAAAGAGAAAGAGAAGAAATACATATAATAAAATAAATGGCAAATAATGATAGTGGTAATTTCTAAACAATTAATAATATTGTATTTTAGGTAAAAATTGTATGAGAGTCATTTCAAATGTTTATCAAAACCAAAATATATTTTTATCAATAAATACAAATTAATGTATTTACACTAGACATCCGAGTACGAAATGATACTTTTTCGCAGTTCATTAAAAGTAACGGACAAAATCATAATAGCAGAAAGTTGGGAGTCAGGAAATTGATATACGATATACAATATATCTGCCCAGTTGCTTATGTTGGACAAACGTATATTAGTACATATAAATTTATATACAAATAAAAAATTCCTTCGCTAATAATTTAATTAATAATAACTATATATGAAATTAAGAATTATAAAATAATTCGTAGAGAAAGCGAAGGAGACGTGAACTAAATTTATTACAATATTTATAAATTTATAGATTTAAACTTAATAAATGAATAAACAGGTAAACAATTCATCCTTATTAAATCTGTTTGTGTAACATTAAAAGTTTAATAGCCACGATGGACATATTTTCCTCACAATTTGTATTATCATTTAGGTCATAAGTTTTATTGCATATTGTATAAAATACGATATCCTTACAATGTACATTAGAATTCAATATACTTCACACATTTAAAGAAGCTACCGTGTGGCGACATAATTACGTACAATAATTATAAACAAAATCAGCGAAAATTCTAACAATTTGTATATTTTATTAATATTTTTTTATATTCTTAACCGTAAATAATAATAACTATAAAAATGATACTGAATTGCGAAGATAGAAAGCATGCACATATAGTGCATAGTTTACATAATAGCATATATTTATAAATTTAAAATGTAAAAGGAAACAATGTAAATAACTTCTTAAAAGAAGAAAAACTATCACGAGGAGTATTCCACATCGGTTATGTAGAAGGCAATCTCCTCATAAATATGTTTGATTTGGCGAAATAACTTACAATACGTATAACAGCTCCCGTAGAATCATTAGCGGTTAGTACGTTATTCAGGAGAGCGGTGACGGGCGTGTTGCCCCGGCCCCAATCTAAATCACGAAAACCCTCATTAAAATATGTAAATGTTACCGAGAACTAAATCATAAAGAAGTTAAGGAAGTCTGCATTAAGTCGAGTTTATAAAAGTAAATTCTTGTGGCAATTTTAAAGGTATTTATTGCTAATTTATCTTCATCATTAAATTTTCGCACGGGGTATCATTACTTCATTCTTCTTCGTGTTTTCGGTTGTTTTTTCGAGCCGTACATCTATTATGAGCGCCATCTGAGTTGACGTCTCAAATTAACGGTATCGAAGGCGTTCCACGAGTATTTGAGATCGTTTTATTTTTCTTTTTTAATGTAAGTTATGGAATCCAAATTCTTAACGAAAGCCTTGCATGAATCGAAATTATAGCGTAGATATGTTTGCACATTTTATTCAATCTGACAGTTCTTTTCAAAATAATTCTTCTTACTAATATTACATATTAGATATTTATTTATACATTGATATGTTTTAATGAATGGAAGACAAGAGTTAAAATTAAAAGTTATACCGAATCTGGAGAATAAAGAATTCACTCAAATGTAATCTCGCTATGAGCTATTAAATATGTGTATAAGTATATACTAGGTAGTGTCCAAAAGTTCTCAATATCTAATAACAAATAAAATTGCAAAATACCAAGATTTCATTTACCTCCACCACCTTCGAAATAGTGAACTTAGAAGTGAAAATATCGATTCCAGTGCTTCTACTTATGGAAGGCTTGTGTTCTTAATGTGTTCAGTGATTCAACTTCAATCTCTTATATCGTGCCAAATCTTTATCCTTTCAACCTGACTTTCATTTTTGGAAAGAAAAAACCGTTGTATCATAAAAGCACTTATGGTACGAACTTTTCATGTTAAATTCTTTCCATATAATCGTCTGGCATGTGCCTTAAGATAGTCCTACAATGTTACAGATGTCTGGAATGATCTGTCTACAATCATTCTCATCTGCATTCCGAACGGCAACGACATGCTCTGGTGTAATACTGGTCGAGGGTCGTGTAGAATGTTCATCAGTAAACTAATCGTAAGTTTGTACCAATATGTGAGGAAAGGTGTCTTTTCTGAATGCTTCCTTTAAGATTTTTTATATTTAAAGTAGAACTTCACATTGATACGCTGTTCCCTCCAAATCGCCCATTGACAACGTGCGATCTAAATTTAGGGAATCATATCCAAAAAAGAAAATGTCTTTTTTCAAATAATTTTCCACATGTGCAAAATATAATTTAGAATATATGAAGCCAATATATTTCTTATTTAGTTAAAATGGCAAAATAATAACACACGATACTAAAATTTATACAACATTTGCAGCGTGTTTCAAAAAGAATATACGTATTACAAAGTATTATTTTGGCCAAACTATTGATGGCTGCACCTCGGCTCGGCTGTTGGAGAAACGAATACATAGTCTAGTTTATTTAATAGTGGCTAGATATCAGTTGTCTTCTATTTTTCTTGGTAACCGTCACATGTTTAAAATGGCTACTCGGCAGCAGAAATCATTTTGTGTTCTCGAGTTTGCGAAGCGCAATTCCGTGATTACAGTGTAAAGACGTTTCAGGTTAAGCTACCAAATAGATCCTCCGAATGGGTGGAATATTCGCAGATGGTATCGACAGTTTGTAGATACAGGATGTGAATGTAAAGGAAAGAGTCCTGGCCGCCTTTGTGTTTCTGAAGAAAATGTTGCACGAATTCAAACTACTTTCCAACGTAATCCTTCAAAATCAACTCGTCGTGCCAGTCGGGAGTTACATCTGCCTACAACAACAATTTGGCGTGTTTTGAGACGTCGGTTGGTTATGAAATAAGTTACAGTTGTTAGAAGCTCTGGGTCCTTATGACAAACGGAAACGTGTGGCATTTTGTAACGAGATTCATGATGCTATTGACAATGATAACACTTTCGCACAACGCATCGTGTTCAGTGATGAAGCGACTTTCCATGTTAGTAGTCTGGTAACCAAACACAATGTTCGAATTTCGGGTCTACAGAACCACATGCAGCCATTGAACATGTACGAGATTCGCTTAAAATCAATGTGTTTTGTGCGATATCTCGATCATCTGTTTACGGCCCATTCTTCTTTGATGGAAACACGGTTAACGGTCAGCGGTATCTCGCTATGTTACAAAACTGGTTGTTTCCGAGGCTGCACGAAGACAACTTCATTTTTCAACAAGACTGGGCACCCCCTCACTGGAGTCGCCAAGTGCGTGAATATCTGTATGAAACTCTACCGAATCGTTGGATTAGTCGTCAACGACCTGGCGACTTAGCATGTCTCAGCTGGGCTCCACGGTCATCGGATTTGACACCCTGTGACTTCTTCCCGTGGGATTTCGTTAAAGACAAGGTTTATGTACAACCACTCCCACAGAACTTGGAAGAGTTGAAGAACCGGATCCGTACTGCCATAACGTCAGTGACGAAGGACATGCTTGCCCGAGTATGGGAGGAATTTGAGTATCGATGTGATATTGTTCGTATCGTTGATGGAGGACGTATTTAACATCTGTAATCTGAACTTGAGAGGTTCGTAAATATGTGTGTAAAGTTTCATATTCGTATGTATTAAAGTTTAATAAATATATGCATTCGAAATACGTATATTCTTTTTAAAACAGCCTATATCTATATATATAAAATATATATATATGTAGTGAAAAATGATTAAAATATTTGATTCCATTATATTAACTTTCAGAAATAAAGAAAGCTTTACACATGTGGAAAACATCTGTTGTATGTTCGTTTTCCTGAAAAGTACCTAGTGGGGCTAAAATAGAAACGGTTAAAATACCTGCCCTCTTACAATTATGCAAAATTTTTAACACAGCCGTCAGTGTTTGCTATGTTTTCAAACCAGAAAGATGCTTGTGGATAAACTTCATTTAAGACATTATTTGTTATATGAATAATACACGCCAAATTTGTAACACGATCATCTGTACTTTCTGTGTATGCAAGCCAGAAACATGCCTGTCCATACCCTTCATTTAAAACATTATTTGTTATATAAACTTGAATAGGAAAGCAATGCCTCTGTTGCGATAGAAAATGTGTGTTTTTTGTTCTCCTTGCAAAACTTTGAGGATTACAGATTTTTACAAATGTTATTTAAATTCCGTAGACATTTTTCATATATTTATACCCCCTATTGTTCACGTTTAGCATTATCATCAGCATTATTCTCAACATTTGAGTGGTTTATAATGGTGCCATATTAATTATTGATACTAAAGGCCAAACATAATTAAATTAATTTGTCGTTTCTTTACTATTAATTTTGTTTCTTGTTTATATAAATTCTATTCTTTTCCTTGTTGTATTTTGCTTTATAATAGTTTATAGTTATCACCCATGTGTGTATATACTGTTAATTGTTTTTACCTACTATTAGAGTATGTGACTATGTCAGTTGCCCTCATAGAAACAATTAAAGAACAGATGTAATGTTTTAAAGAACACGTTGTGAATATAGGTCGATGAATGATAGGATGAAACATATCGGACCGTACACAGTATTAAGACAATTCATTCTTTTAAATCAAACTTCAAACTTTGTCTCACCCTTTCACTCACACTCCTGACGCATTACGCATTGGCACGCACAAGTACTGAGGTAAAACTGCGTCGTAGGTTGAATGGTGACGGCGGTAGCGATGTTCGGACAGAGACCGAACAGATATTAAGCGTCCACTTAATTTAATTGTAGACACTATCTATATTTACTAGAACCAAATAAAGATGAGGTATATTATTTTGTTTTACACAGGTGAAATTTCAGTATGCTCGGATATTCAATGACATTTCAAATTATTTCTGCACTGACGAGATTGATGGAAGTCGATGTACCTAGAACATATTCAAAACTTATTTGTTTCTTATTTGCGAATGAAACACATTAACTCATGAAATATTCCTGACCAATAATACTGGACAAAAGCTTTACATGTAAATTTCCGAATATCCAAAAGGCTGGCTTCAAATGTATAATGCGTATAACTTCTATGATTATCGTACACTATCTCTCAATACTCATGGCAAGTAGGCGTTGAACAGAATCTGCGTAAACCACATTCAGTATATGTACATCAAGGAAAGATTTTAATGGAGAACAAAGCGCGAAGTATTTCTATTATTCGTGTAATTCGTCAGTGTCTGGTAAGTTTTTGCTTCAATTAATTTCTTACTGTAATAAATATATAACATTTTTGTATCATCATCAAAAGCCTGAGATCACAACTTTGAAGTCCCTTTAATAATACGCTATACTAATATACTAATACTATAGCGTCAATTTCTTGAGTAAGTCTTTCTCTTCATATACATATAATTTACTAATAACATTCAAAAGATAAAGTGGTCAAAAATTTCGCTCAAAAGCCTATCTTTTTTTATATCAATTTGTGCTGGATATTCCTATTTGTAGTCGTGATTGTGTTCTCATTATATCCTCAATAACTTGTGGTGGAACGCCAGATTTCTTCTTTCTAATTTACGAGGGAGCGTTTTTATATTCGCGGAATGATCGGGTTGTAAAGGGGTGAGTAGGCGCATTGGGGGCGTGGCCTGTGCAGCGACTCATGATTAGTATAAATACGAAGTTTCATTGTTATTAGACAGTTAGTCTTTGAGCTATCGTCAACCAAGTAACATAATCAGGAGTGAAAAGTGAAATATGGAAAAAATCGAATATCGTGCCGTTATAAAGTTCCTTACCAGGCAAGAAAAATCAGTCGCGACCATAATGAATGAGATGTCATTGGTTTACGGCGACTCTTGTCCAGGAAAAACCATGGTGTACAAGTGGCATAGTTTATTTAAACAAGGAAGGGAATCCCTTGAAGACGACCCGAGGCCGGGCAGGAGCATTGAGGTGACCACGCCAGCACTTATCCAAAAAGTTGTACTCGAAGATGCTCGACTAAAGAAGAAACAACTCGCAGGAATGGTTGGAGTCTCAGATACAACAATTTTTAAAATCCTACACGATCATCTCGGCATGTCTAAGGTCAGCGCAAGATGGGTGCCGAGAATGCTCACGCCGCAGCAAAAACAACAGCGCGTAGAGTGTTCGCGTGCATTTTTGGACCTCTGTAATGAAGACAAGGATGGTGTATTGAGTGGAATTGTTACTGGAGACGAAACTTGGGTTCATCATTATGAACCTGAGTCCAAACAAGACTCCATGCAGTGGCATAAAAAGGGCACAGCACCTCCCAAGAAATTTAAAGTGTCACAATCAGCTGGGAAACTCATGGCAACGGTATTTTGTGACTCGGAAGGAATATTGTTGATTGATTATAAAGGAAAAGGTGTTTCTATAACCGGAGAATATTACGCTTCAATATTAGAGCGACCAAAAGAAGCCATTAAAGAGAAAAGACGGGGAAAATTGACAAAAGGTGTTCTGCTTTTGCACGACAACGCGCCCGTCCACAAGAGCCGCGTTGCGTTAGCTGCCCTGCATAAGGTGGGCTTCGAAATTGTGAATCACCCACCCTACAGCCCAGACCTGGCCCCGAGTGATTATTACCTGTTTCCGAAAATGAAAAAAGAGCTGCGGGGTAAAAAATTTACTGCCGATGATGAAGTCAAGGAGGCAGTTTCGGCGTATTTTGCAGATAAAGAGAAATCATTTTTTTATGAGGGTATAAATAAATTAATTGAAAGATGTGAAAAATGTATCCGTCTTGCAGGTGAATATATTGAAATAGAAAAATAATTTGGTTTTTTATTTCCACCCCTTGTCCCCCATTCCGCGAATATAAAAACGCTCCCTCGTAGTCCTTGGAAAAATAACTGCTTATTTATTTCGATCTTTTAAGTGATGTCTAACTCCACTGGAGTTACTTTACAAAAACTTTCCGTTTCTATTTTATACCCCGTTCTCTAGATACACATATCAGACTTCAATTATTATATCCTCTAGGAAAGCTACAAACAATAACCTACGAAACACTCGATTCGAACATCTCTTTGAATAGAGTGTTTCTGGATTTATTCTGTGTAGCTTTACTATGAGCCAATATATTTAATTTTCTGTTAACGATGACAAGTTAGTTATCCAAGACACAAATATTAATGTGTAAGGGTTTGTTACGATAGAATTAAAAAAAGAATATTTGTGGGCTCCCAAATAAAATAAGCCTTACAGTATGCCAATTTTGAAGAGTGGCACTTTCATCAACATTCAATTAATGGAAAAACGACATCAAGGTTTCTGGAATAAAAACATGAGAAGGATTTTTTATTGTGGCGATCCTAATGAAGTACATAAATTAAGTGTTGAGGAACACAAATTTTGATTTACTATCTTAGCAATAAAGCTTTTATTTTCTTATTTAAAGTCTAAATTTATACGAGGATAGTTCGACAAGTAGTGAGAATGACACATAGGTGACGCTCTAATTGGTAAAACAAATGCACTGTAATTTAGGGTGCCTATTTATATGTTTACATTCCAATATTTAAATAAATTGGTTGATTAGTTTATTTTTGAGAGCTGATTGAAAAAGAAGCAACACATCGTTTTGTTAAAATGGAAAAAGCAGAGTATCGTAATTAAGGGTATGAAAGCTACCGAAATAAAAGATGAATTACGGGAAACATTAGCTGAATCTGCTCCATCATCCGCCACAATAAGTAGATGGGTAAATGAATTGAAAAGTGGTAGAACAAGCTGTGTTGATGAAGCGTGCTCTGGAGCAGCCAAAATCGTGACTTCTAAGGAAATGATTATAAAAATCTATAATATTATTACGCAAGATCGACGACTCAAAGTGAGAGAGATAGCAGACATGATAAACATTTCAACAGAACGCGTACACCACATTTAAACGAAAGAAATGGGCCTTTCCAAGCCTTCGGCAAGATGGGTGCCGCGATTGCTTACGACTGACCAAAAGTTCACTCGTTTGCGCATTTCCAATGAGTGTTTGGACCTTTATAAGCGGAATCCGGTTGATTTTTGTAGGCGATTTGTTACTTGCGATGAAACTTGGACACACTACAGTACACCCGAAACTAAACAACAATCGAAACAATGGTTAGAACGTGGTTCTGCACCTCCAAAGAAAGCGAAAACCACTTCATCGGCAAACAAGGTGATGGCATCAATTTTTTGGGATTCAAAGGGCATTTTGCTGATTGATTACCTTCAGAAAGGTGCCACAATAAACGGACAATATTATGCAGAACTTCTACAAAAATTAAATGTTGAGATTCGTGCTGAATGGCCAGGAATGGCAAAGAAAAAGATTCTGCTTCACCAAGACAAAGCTCCCTCGCGTCCCAGCACAGCTGCGATGCCCAAAATTCACGAGTTGCATTTCCAATAAGTACCGCATGCGCCTTATTCACCGTATCTAGCCCCTTCCGACTTCCACTTTTGTCCAAAATTGAAAACGGCACTAGGTGGAAAGAAAATTTCGTCTAACGACGAGCTTATCATCTTCGTAAATGAGTATTTTTAGACCCTTCCGGAATCGCAATTTAGAGATGGCATAAGGGCATTGGAGCACCGTTGGAATAAATGTATTGCTCTTTTAGGAGAATATATTGAAAAAAAAAACTATTTTGTATTTAAAAAATTCGTTTTTCTTTTCCATTCTCACTACTTGTCAAACTACCCTCGTATAGAGAAAATTAACTTTAAAAAAGTATATTTTATTTTTGATTATTAAAAACAATTAAAATTGGTAATCCAGTAAGTGCTATTTAAAAACCACTAAAACATTGTTTTATAAATAATTTTTTTTAGCACTAATATTAAACTAGTAGCATAGACGTCCTAACCTTCTATTAAAAATTATGTATGCAAATCATTTTAACTATATATTTTGCATAGTATTTTAATATGTATTGTGTATATATGTGTAACTCATTTGGGTATGCATATGTATGAGTGTGCATCAAAATAAGCAATGTAGAATCGCAAAATTAAATTTTCGTAATACATACATTAAGGATGATGTATATTATCAAGATAATTACATACACATGCAAAATCTCATTACAGGCTCCATCTCTCGGTAATTATATTGTACGACCAGTTGCAATTTTTTTCCACTTTCCGTGCCTCCACTATATTATAAGAAGGCAATATAATATTGGCTGTAATAAATTGCGAATGTACATGACACATTAAAAGCTGCAAAAGATACGTTCATACATATGCGATCGCCTTCTTATATGCATACATCAACTTGAGGATACTACTTATAATCGCCAACGACTAATTTATATTATTGTGATGCCAAAAGGTAGAGGCACTGCTCATGGCTGTTTATTCATTTGACTCCTTTATAAGACAACATAAACCTAAGAGGCACAGGTGCATTTAAATTCAATTAACCAGTGCAGCCTACAGTAATTAGAAGATAACCGAGATTTTAACTTTACTGTTATTTACTAGACTAGTGATAATACTTTAATTATTTTACATTGAAAATTATTTATACGGGAATGTGACTTGGTTTTATGTACTTGATGTAAAATTATCTACCGGTTCTTTGCCTTCCGGAAATTGGATTAATTGATAGTTGTATACCCTATGTAAATTTTGTTTTAGCCTTTATTAATCACATTTTAAAATATTGTAAATTCAATTTCAAAGTATAAGATTGGGAATGGATTTCTTGTACATACACTGCAGTTTCTCACAACTTGAATAAAAAGCAATAAAAACAAATTCAACCTTATTTTTACAGGCAAACATGTAAACTATTACAAAAGAAATGAAACATGTAACATTTTCAAGATTGAATAGTTTTTACTCTTTTGGTGTACGAATAAACTATTACATGTATGTTTGTAGTAGTCTACTCATCTAATAGCCCGATTCTTTCCATGATCTTACCAAATTTTTTGAAAACCATTCCTAAAATAAATTGCACATTTTCTAATTCATCGATTGCTTTTTCGTATATTATTCATTATTTAAAATATAGCAATGAGTAGTAGTAGCCAAAAACTATTGCAGAGATGTCAAACATATAAACCAAAAAGTACTACGTAGTTCGCTTCTTTTTTTTTCTAAGTTCTCTTTTTCTTCAGCAATTTTACAAGAAAAAATAATACATGTGTCATTATCTCTAGAGGCACAGATGCATTTGCATCATTGTGTATTTTTAGTACAAAGGGTACTAGGAAAGTTCTGCAATACAACTTTGTTTATTTGATTTTTTCAAAGTAATTTCCTCTACACTCAATACACCTCTCCATCCTCCGAAACCAATCTTTAAATCAGTTCTGTCAAGTTTCACTAGGGAGTAAAGCACACTCGTTGTCCCAAGCACGCAGAAGGTCCTCATCATCCTTCATTTTCATGTTCGGGAATAGTGCGAAGTCGCAGAGAGCAAGATCTGGACTGTAGGGAGGGTGCTCGAGAAGTTTCAATCCTGTCGTGGTCAAATGTTCGGTGCAGGCTTTGGCGCGTTGAACTGGAGCATTATCGTGATAGAGGAACCAGGTGTCATAGATCCAATAACTTTGGGCAGGCACTGTTCAGTATACCACTTAGCTGTGACTGTCTTCTGTGTGTCCAGTGTCCAGTGTTCAAATTACACAAGACATCATAAACGAAGCAATATATTCGTAATTGTAAATTTTACCCATAACTAAGAGAAAAATAAAATGTTGTTTCACAAGTTTCAAGAAGTACACAATAGTGTGCCTATTGTGGACCTATTCTCCGTGACAAAACGAAAAAAAATTCGCGAATTATTGATTTTTTTATTAGTCTTATTTATGTAGGTAATAAGACGATACACTCTTTGTTTGGCGGCTACATATTTCGCTTCGTGGTATCCTTACTTCCACCCTCTCGAGCGGACACAATGAACAGCTAATCAGTACTACATCCTTTTAAAACGGTAGTGTGAAACTATTAGAAACTGTTATCCATAGGCACGTGATTCAACTATATAAACGAAAGCAGTTTTTCTCAAATTCCCTAAACAAATTCAAGAATTTCATAGACAATGCCCCGACATCCAACAACAACCACAGCCATTCCTACACTTTGGAGAATATAGCTACCGTCAGCATTTTATTATTCTAAACGTTTCAATAAATAAAGAGTTTACAGTTTAATCCATAAGAAGCAGCGGCTATTCAAAAAGTCTGATAAAAATTGAAGATGCTTGAATCAGTCAGATTTACTCTCAACAATTACAAAGGATACTTGAGGCAATATGTAGTTATGTTAGAAAATCCTTCTTTATCGTTAGTGGAGCCGCTGCAAATACTGAATAATGTACACACATAGCTGAACACCTTAAGAGATGAAAAAAATCTACATATGAAAACGGGCTTTATACAAAGATTCAGATTTTATCAGGTTAAGACAAGAATATAATGATTGTGATAGTGCTTCTCTAGATGCAAATCGGCTTACATTCTTCAAAGATTATTTTAGCTATGCAAATGTTACGTCAGTAGATGGGGAACGGTCGTTTTCTTTGTATAAGAATATTTTTTAGCGCGTCGAACATCGCTAAGCGTAATGCAATTAGAAACATACCCTATGCTCTAGACTTTTAACCGAGCTGATTGAGACTGATAATGTTTCACAGAAGAGTGTTTACACAATTTTTATATATTATTAAAATTTATTGACGTCCAACGTCTCACAACTGTCCATTGAAGGTATGAATGAGGCGATTGATATTTTTCGCTGGGTAAATACGAAGAATTTACGCTGCAAATATACGCGATTCAGACGTTCATTAGTCATTTAATATATTTAAAAAATTATTTTCTTCACAGTACACTGAATTGCATAAATATTTTACCAAAGTTCCGATTATTACGTATAAACTGTTAAACATTGAAAATTATATTATTTTCTACTATTCCATCGTTAATTAAGTACACAGAAATTAATTAAAAATTTCTGCCCTGGAGGAGGACTCGAACCTCTATCTGCCGTTTTCTAGACGACTGCTTTACCAATTAAGCCACCAGGCAGTTTAACTTCGAGTCCTTTAACACACCATAAATCGCATTATGGAACAGATCTAATATTTATTTAAAACCAGCAGTCAGGTTATTATGATGTCAGTAATTATATATAAACATATAATTAAGTTTTTCACGATGGGAGATTTAATGTTAAATATCATATATAATATGTTAAATATCGGCTAGGGCGCGCCGCCCGATTTGGCAGCTATACTAGTCGGTACTATACTTTCGTATAATAAACTACTAGAATTATAGTAAAACGTTAAACAAGAATTGCCAATCATAAAGACAATTTATTCTTTTCAATATTCCCTCATTCACTTCATCCATATTAAAAGTAATTAAACAGATGAAGTTGGTTTCTTGTACTTGAAAGTTATTAATAATGTTCAATTAAATTTATTTTTAAAAGAATGAGGAAGATATTCCTTTGGCCATAGTCAATCAAAACTGATACCTCAGCACAATTCTAAGGATATGCATATATACCTATTCATATGAACATAATCTAAATTATATGTAAAAGATTGACTTTAATTATCAGGTAATAAATTTCTCCGTAAATGAGTAACTATTCTTAATTACAGACTTAAATAATTAAAATCATACGTAACGCTTATTAATCCAACAAATTAACTAAATAAATTTTATATTTAAAGTTAGTAGCAATTACCATTTAATTAGATATACAAAATCGTGATTAATTACACCTTTAAAAGTCGCCTCGTTCAGTTTCGAAGCAGTCAAAGATTACTTTAAATCCGTAATTACATGTTGCTACTATTATTTTTATTTTATCCATCTTTGCAATTTAAAAATTTTCACATAAATATATGTACGTGCTAATTAATTGATGATACTGCACTCGTAGCTTGTTATAAGGTTTATGCTCACACAAATATCGAATAATTTTAGATTTTTTTTGTAATCTGTATATCTTCTTTGGAAGTAGATTACACACCAGGTATGATGTATAAATTATAAATAAATAGAATACTTTGGTAAATAGGAAATAATTTATTTCATGTACCCGAATTTTTAAACCGAAGGAATCACTTTGGCGCTTAAAATTAATATAAAAGAAAATTCATTTACTTCATGTTGAAAAGCACTTTTGTAGATAAATTTTCTGACTTAACTAAATACAATTCATATCAGTAGTAATAATAATATATTTCACTATACATTAATTCCTTTTTTGTTAAAACTGGGCATAGATTAACATTTTACCTACATGTTTACTTTTTTCGACATTCTTTTAGGAAAATATTGCTAAGCATAATTTTGCAGACAAGAGAAACTGTCCTAAATTTAAAAATTTCTCAAAAGTAAGAAAATATAAAAAAATTGCAACATCGACTTCACATCATATGTTTACTAAAGAAACAAAGTATTTTATTGACACGATTTATTACAATTTCTCACATCTTCAAGCGTTTCATTACAGAAAATCCGTGTATACCGTTAAAGAACTATTCGATACGATTACGACATAATCATGAACTTTCGAATATTTTTGCAGCTGTACTTTCTAATCGCTCTGTGTCAGGTAAATCAGCAATCTTAAATCTACATAATAAATTTTATAAAACTGAAGAGACCAGAAAATTAGAAAAATAAATTTCTTAGGAAGCCTGCCCAAGATTTACACATGACAATTGCAAAATGTGAGTACTGACATTTAGATACATAATGTCAATACTTATCTGCCCTTGAAGGCTATTTAGAACATTTTATTTAATGTCAAAATAGGTTTCGTCAAGACGCTTGCATTATGCCTTACTTAGAGAATTATAATAAATATTGATAGATCGATATTTAAATCTTATCCCACATATTTTTTATCTTTATTTTTAGAAAACTAATTTTTACTTTTAGGGCAGATTTTCCTATCCACTAAATTGTTTCAAATAGAACACTGAAATTAGTTAACATGTTCAAACAATGACAAACAAAATCTATGGTCAATCTTATTTGTTTTTCAACGTGTCAATCCTTCAAAATATAACTATCGATATTTGCGTTCATTGCAATCGCAAGAAGGCTTATTATAATAATAAAAGTGAACCATTTACAGCTTGTTTTAAAACAAAAAGATTAAAATAAACGATAAAATCAAAGACGAGCTAAAGTCTGTTAACGGTGACTAATCTCCATTAATTCCAACAATAAAACGGTAGACATCTGAATTTAAAATTGGTCTGACCAATATATTATATTTAATGAAAAACAAAATGAGCACCCAAAAGACATATACGCTTCAGAAATTATTAAAAAAAAACACATCATATGATACTAGATAACCATCGAATAAAATTAATTAACGAGTTGATATACAAGGTGGGTGACGCATTTGTTGACTATGGACCAGAAACAAGAACGTATTTTAGCTCTCTAATTTACGAAGGTAAGGGTTAATCTGAAAGACTTTTGGCGCCGAATAATAACGATTAATGTAAACTGTGAAAGAAATCTGCGAAAGAAGCAGCAATCAAAACCTAGGACTGAAGCTAACACAAGAACTGACTAACAAGAAGGCAAAGACCCTACGCTTGGCCAAAAATGTTATGGCTTCTACTTAAAGAAGAAACAAGTGCTTTTTAGTCAAATTAGACCCCAGATTTTTTTCCCTTTTTCCAAAACGAAAACTTGTCTCGATGGCAAGGGATTTGAATCGAATGTGAAAATTATCGAAATCCCTAAAACTAACGCATATTTTGAACAAGAAGGAATGAAAAGGCCTAAACATCTATGAATGTTATGAATTACAAGGGGATTACGTCAAAAATGTTTTACCAAAAAGCTTATGTTTTCTTCTCTTGTCTCACTAATAACAATCCGCTCTCGTAGATCATAAATGTAGGAGAGTTTTTATCTTTCTGTTGAGCATAGTAAAGCAGTTTTTTGACATAACATACATATTTTCATTATTTTTCAAAATATTCCCATCCACAAAGAATCCAATTTTTCATTCATGAATATCAATCATCAAATTAAGTCAATCTATCTACATTAGATTGTTTACTTCACCGTTTCTCAGGCCGATGTAAGTACTACTATTCATAGAGACACACGCGTTCATACGCGCGATTTTAGTAAACATCTGTTACAGTATGCAACTCAAAATTTCATCGCTAACGCATGATTAGGCTTACACTCTCCGAGGTGCATGTATTATTATTGTTCTATCCAACTAATCCCACATTTTCATGGTAAATAATTGTTATAACGGAAACAGTGTTTTGATACTGATTTGTCCATCGATGACATTTAGAACAGCCCTGTTCCTTGAAATGTGGTACCATTAGAATACAACAGCTTAATACGTTAGCTAGGATATAAATTCAATTCTAAAATAATGAAAGAATATACTGTGAGCTAAATTATCTTTTAAAATAGGATGTACCCAGTATTCTCTCTGTCTTTGTTTACGCCTTCTATAACGACTATATACTAACTAAAAACACCTTATTTCTTCGATATTCATACGCGTTAGGCACGTCAATTGTTCCATGTGTTCTAGACTTAAACCAACCTCATAACTTATCATTTACACATGAAAACAGAAACACGTAATTAGGTATCAAATTTTGTCTACACAGCGAATGAATCATTAATTCATTTTTAAACATTCTAATACTCTATACCAGCGTTTCTCAACCGTTGGGTAACGCTTCAAAATATGAGACGCGCCGAATTTTTTATAAGCCGCGAAATAATAAAAAGACTAACAAACTAATTATAAATACTAGCGATCGGTATCTGTCTTCAATGAACGAAATGTTCTATTGTTTGTGAAACATTTTATTAGATCGTGAAATATGTATTTGAGCTGTAGTCTAAACAAATTTATTGAGGCGCTGTGTAAAAACACACTCTATACCTCCAGTATCATTATAAGCCCGAGAGTCATCGTGATGCAAAATAATCGTTTCTCAAAAAAATGGGGCAACCATATTTTTGTTCCCTACTTCTGATTATTGCTTTTCTTTGGATTTATGTATGAATACCAAAGTTTTATTAAATGTAATGACATTGTATACTAGACACTAGATGAGACACTGTTGGCAAAGTAATCTAATATAGATATGCAGTATTTCAGACGCTCTTCTTTTAAAACTGGAGTCAAATTTTGGGGAATCCAACGGGCACGAAGCTTACATCCATTCATATGTTTGTGCAAGGTAGCGTTAATTGCCTTCACATACATTTTTAGGGTTTCTTGTTTACTTCTTGCAGTAACATGATACCCTTCTTCAGTCATGTCCTGAACAAGATGAATAACCTATCCTGTAACGGCCTTATTTTTGGCTTAGGAATTCGAAACGTGATATTTAAGGACACTCTACACAAGCAATCTACGATCCATATCCTCAAAACGAAACAGTTCTAATGGTTTAAGTAATGTATAAAAACCTTGACATAATAATTCTATAATGACTTTTTGTGCAAATGATTATTTTAAACCTTGGTAGTTTAAAAATACTCTAGCAAAGTTTTCTGTTCTCATTACCATTAATCTTATAAGTAACTAGGTGAAAATGTCAAATAAAATTTATAACAAAATATCAGAAACTGATAGAGGCTCAGCGTCAAGAAAACACCTCTCTTCCTTTCCTGTTAGAATATTGCATAGAGATTGTCTGATTTCATGAGTAAAATTTGTAACTATTTACTTGCAAGGAAATAAAATTTGTACTATTTAAAATAATTTTACTCTTATTGAAAACACTTCTATTAGCTACTAACAAGGACATAAATAACATTAACAGGACTGATTTCCCGAGGTTGATAAGCTTTTAACAATGCCTTTAACCTATTGTGACTAAAAAATTATTTTCCCTTTAAGATGTTCAGATGTTTTAAAAAGTGAAACTCTATTGAAGATAATATTTACTGAATGTTAAATAACTTCATAGTATAAACGATACAGTTTCGAAATCGTTGTTTAGCTACTGTATTTTCAACTTATTATGCATTTATTGAATATATTAGCAGTATGTCATCCTTGTCATATTTTCACCACTGAGTAAGAAAGAATAACTAATTAGACTGTGTATACCCCACCAAACTATTACCAAAACAGAGGTTAAAGTGCACACTTTTGAATATGTTTACCTAACCACTGAGATATTCACATACGATTATCGTATAGTGTCCATTTTTCATCACTTGTCACTTGTCGGTCTTGAAATGATTTGTGCTTGATCCCAACTTTTCCCATGACACGAAGGAGCGAAATACTCTAGTATAGTTAACTATTTTCTTCCACGACCTTATTTCTGACACTAGTGTTATTAAAACTTTATTGTCAATCAAAGGTTCTGGCTGAACTGAAGCTTCCTTGTTAAGGAATTAAGCGCTACAAATCTTTTCGAGACAATATATATATTCTTGCATAGTTGCTTCATCACAAAATCTGCATTTGTTGCAAATTGCAGACGCTGTATTTTTCCAAGGTGAATAAACTTAGATATTAAGTTTACCATCCTGGAGAAAAAAGAAGCTATCATGAGATATTCTTATATTTGAAAAACAAAAGATGAAACACAATGAATCCAAGACCGTAGATTATAAAAATACCTCTTAGATATGCTTGTACCGCCCACACTTAAAGCCAAGGCTTAAATAAACGCCACATATGTAGAAGCAATACGTTTAACATGCAGTTTGTTAAGTGATAGATCTGTATTAGTAACACCAATATTTTAAAATATTACTACTTATTTTTAAGGAATTGTTACTGCTTCCTTTGATTTGTGAAATTAGCAATTAACATTCTTAAGACAAGAAGTGCAAGAATTACAAGAGCGTGTTTAAACGAGCACGTCCTGCAAGGTCACCAGATATACATCCCCTTGACTTCTTTGTTAAGGTTTTTTGAAGGAAGAAGTTTATGTGACGCCTCCGGCCAAACAACAGGAAGTAATAAATAGATTTAACGCCACAATACAATTAATTACACCAGATATGTTGCAACTCGTCCTAAATGTAATTCCACAAAGGCTTCAGCTTTTTCTTCAAATCAACTTGTACCAGTTTTAGCATTTACGCTAATTATAATTATTGTTTTCGTAAACCTCAATAAAATTCGTATTTTGCCATATTATTCCTACTGATTTATTGATGGTTTTATACTATGTTGTTAAATCTATACTTCTTTTAACCTATTAGCGTGCCTTAACTAATGACAATACAACATTTCTATATTAGGGTTGTCGACTAAGAATTTATCATAAAATCGCCCTATCTGAAGATTATCTGTCAATTTCTGACCAGTCTGTAAATGGGTCATTCTCTTCCCGCTGAATTCCTCTAGCAGATCTTGATATTTTACTACAACTTTTTATTTGACATTTAACCTAGCAATTTACAAGTTAAATGAAACTGACAATTAAAAAGTATGCTTGAGTATTTTAAAACCACAAAAGTGTAAAATAAGAACTTGCATATATTTTCAACGTGTATTAAACAATAACGAATGTTTGAGGAAATACATCAGTTGAAAGTCATGAAAAGCGGTGGTCCAATGATTTTAAACATTGGCGACTTCCCGTAACTTAGACGTTTCAAGTTCCTTAACTAAAAACGGCGAAAAAAATATTAGTCTTGCTCGAGACGTGATTGAAGAAAATCCGTATGTTACTGTAAACCATATATGGGCAACAACCGGCCCACGGGCCGCAGCTTAGAAAATTTGCAAGAAGATTAATTTGTGCGTTTGGTAGTACTTATAAATGCGAACAGTTCTCTTCAATGATGAAAGTTAATAAATGAAAATATCGTACAAGGCTGACTGAGGATAATTTGGAAAATTCTTTACGTCTTTGTATCAGTGGAATTAATCCAAACATCAATGGATTAGTTTCCCAAATTCAAGCTCAAGTGTCTCATTGATTTCGGTGTCGTTATTTAACTTTCGTAGTTTGTAACAATTCCAAATTTAACAACTTAATTATAATGTTGTACCTATTTTTTTCATTTCATTTTGTTATTTTATTATAATAACATTGTCGTATTATTTCATGTCTGATATCTATCGCTAAAAATTATGAACACTACTTTAAAACACTACTTTAAAATGCACTACTTTTAAACATGGCCCGCGAACGTATTTACACATTAATGTTTGGCCCACAACATGTAAAAGGTTGCCCATACATGCTGTAAACAGTAATTTAGCAACCCAATTGGCGTAAAGGCAATTAGCATCTTCTTATACAAACATTTAGAGGTACGTAGGATTTGTCTCCTTTTGAATATCCTACAATTTGACTCCAATGTAAAAAACAGAGATCATGTGAGATGATGCAGCTCTGTATTAGATCGCTTTTACAATGGATCGTTTCATCTATAGTCTAGATACCAAATAAATGTGCGTCGTTCTTTCACGATTTAGTATGTGCAATATGATTAGCTTTCACGTTGACAAAATAGACACTACGTAAATACATTTATGTTGAATAATTCTATTTCCCCAAAATATTCAATTTACTCAAAGTCAGTAATATTAATATCTACATTATTGATTTTATTTTTGAGTTTTCATTGTTTTTTACGATTTTTTACAATTTTTTCGTCTATCTTTTTGAATTACGCGGTTGTTAATAATTCAATTTTTTCCAAAACTAAATTTAATTCAAAATAAATTATAAAATACTTATAAAAAAACAATTATTATAAAACTCTAACGAATTTATTATATGTGGCCGAGACATTCTTGAGATTTATTAAAATAACATGACCATGCGAACTGCACATGTTTCGTGTCTAGATTATAGTATACAACACTGTGTGATTAAACTTAGTATTATATATGACTATGATCTCGATAAAAAGAGAACAATCAGCAGTAAGCATCTTTGAAAATGAGTCAACTCCAATGAAAGTTGAGAAAAAAACTGAAATAGATGATCGCCACATTTTTTGGGAATAAATAGACATATTTTTACTGAAGAGCTAAAGAAATGTCATACTGTTAATGTAGAATAATAAACTGTAGTTTATTTACTTTAAGTTCGAAAAAATTGCCCGCGAAAATCGTTCAAAAGTTGATCATTTTACATCACGATAACAAAATATTCAAAAACGATCCATTCGCAGTATGGTCCAGAGCTGGTACCTTCGTACGTGTAAAGTATAACTTACAAGAATTACGTTTTACATAGACCAAAGCAGCAGTCGACACATGAACAACCAAACGCGCAAAGATTGCAGGGTATGTTTAGAAGATTATTTTCACTGATATAAAGTGATCGATTGTGGAAAAGAATACTATGAAGAATTATAAACGTTTTGTCAAGAAATTGTGTGTACAACAAAATTCAGGATTACAAAAACATGTTCTTCCACTGTATGTGATAATATTTACGTCACAATTCTAGCTACTGTGCATCAGGTGCTTCACAAATTCGATATATGCAACCAAGTATATAAGTCCGTAATTAATTGCCTATAAATCATTGTTGTAAATACTGACGATTTTTTTACAGTTTAAAGTAATTTGCACAGCAGTATTTGTTGTTTACATAGTAGCTAGCATATTTTTATTATAATTATTAGAATTGCGTGGGACACTGTCTAATTTCACTTTTAAGAGGAAGTAAATATTAAGGTAATATGTATGGAAAGAAGTGTAGGATCAGGTCACTCATTGTTGCTCACACTGTACTGTCTTTATGAAAATGGATTTCAATAAATAAAGAGTTAAACTAACAAACATTAAATAAATGAGTGGCGGAGTATGGATGAAATTACTAGAAAACTCAACAAGTCAAGTAGGTAACAAAATTCGCACCATAAAATAGAAATTATTAATGGAAGTGTCGCAAAAACTAATTTTTTGTGATCGTGAGATTTGATTTTTTGTGTATTGTTTCATATATAAATATTATGTATATGCAGTTATTGATGAGATATAGTTGTTAGTGAAAGTAAAGCGTTTTAGCATTTTCATTATTTTGAATATGTATCTGTACTTACATACATATATGTCAAATGTATATTCCAATTAATGTCAAATCAAATGCAAAAACTAAATATCACAATTTCCGAGTAGGCACAATCAAAGTATAAATTGAAATCGTCATAATTATCAAAGTGATTTTCTCGCGTCTAACCTTAACAAGATGTTCTGTAATCAATAGATTCTTTTAGATTCATTTCATTGTAAACCAATATATTATTACTTGATCCATTTTGTATAATAGTTCCTTGCACCGTAAATAAAGGTACCTACACACAAACTTAAGGTTAGGTGTATACTGAAGCGCAGACGCAGTGTAGTACAAATTCATTAAATAATGAATTTCCACTTTGCAGCGCAGGTGCAGATCTGCTATACTGACTCTCGTTATAGTGATAGCACCGAAGTCTGCATACAGGGTGTGCACTCTCTAAAAAAACGACCGAAAAATGGTGACACTTCGTCAAAATAGTGCGAAACGAACATTTGCTTTATGATAGGAGTCATCTGGATTATTCTGAGAAAACGTTAAAAGAAATGCTGTGGTCTAAAATAGCTACCGAATCAAACTACATGGATGACATTGCTTATTTAAGTAAATTTAATTCTGAAAATTATAAGTACAGATAGGTATTTATTTATGTATAATATGATTTTTCAAAAGCAGCAATATATAAAGCTCACATTTTTGATAAATTATAGTCGACCTTATGCTATAGCATAAGCTATAATTTATAAATTTATGTCGTAGTGCAAAAGTATGTGTTGCTGCCCGAAACCTATTTCTTGGTAGTCCATAAGTTGTATCGTGAGAAAAGGTTCAGTAATTTCTTCTTCATCCCCTGACTTTGTCTCTTATCTCAAATAATTATGAATTACACATACCAGCTTCAGTACTTTATCTACAGTATCGGCTTTAATTTCGAATGACATTCTATAAACTCTAAAGTGGTTAGCCTGTATTCCGAATGCACATTCAATTATGTCGCATATGAAACAACCTATAAATAAATACAGTTCTTGTATATTCGTTCACAAAATTTTTCGCTTCGTCGCCAACAAAACGAACGTTAAGTAGATACTGCTATTTGGAAAAATAAATCCATCACTAAACCTACTCATTGACCTTACATCGACTATCGTAAAGTTATACATAGTTTGCATCAGCAGTTGGCATAAATACGATCACACTTTTTTGTAGTTAAAATATGATGGACTAGTTTTTAGGTTTTATTATAGTTATGTGTTTTCCGTTAACAGTTTCATAACGTTTCTTTTCAAAATCAGCAATATATTGCCACACTTCTTCATCAGTGATTTGCACATATATAGGTTGCATGCATTTCCATATATCATCCGATACAACTGTAAGAGAAATCGGTCTGTCATTCATTATATAGCTATAACTAAGACTCTTGTATGATTCACTACTTGGAAAATATCTAAAACAGAATGCTCTCCATGAAATGTTTTTGTTCACAGAACCCTCTGCCAAAAACGTGTGGCTAAGAAGGAAAGAGATGCTATACAAAAGTGATTCTACGATTACTAACTTACGGCCTATGACTAATTGTCCCATAACATAAAATGTGTCAATTAAAATTGAGAATCCGGAGGGATTAATTCCACAAGAAAACATAGAACAAGACTATGACAGCAACTAATCAATTTAAAACAATATCTCCAGAAATGATACCTTATATCAACATTCAATAGTCCCACTATTGCAAAAGCATCAATAATGAATACTTCTATTATTAGAGAAGCATTAACTGAAGAAATTCAAACACCTGAATTGCTCATGCCGTAGGTCTTAAAAATAAAAAAATTGATTTACATACTTTGATAGCTAAAACGATTTTAAAATGTAAAGACAGGGCCAACCAAAGACCTGCTGAACGTGCTTCTAATTGAAAATATGAGACTGGGAATGATCTCTGACATATAGTTAGTACAATATATGCAATTGTTAAAAAATGCCTCTATCAAGTTAGCTTAAAACAAAAAGAAAAATATCCATGCGATGAAAGAGTACATTAACAACAATGAAAGCAACTCGACCAGAACTGCTACAACTTCAATGTCCTAAATTACCGGTACATATGATTGGATTAATTAATTTACAAACCAAGATTATAATTTTTTTCAATTTAGTAAAATAAATTACCTACCTCAAACAGGAAATTTTTCAAGGAAGCCTCAATAGACTGTAGACAGATAATTCTTCCTCCTTAATTTCTTCATGTTCTATATCAGTACATGTTCAAATTGTCTATTTAATCGAAAACAATTTTTAAATTGTGTGTCGCTTAACTTCTGTGACAAAACAAATTCCCCATGAGTAGAACATTTTCAAGGAAATCACTGCATGATGGGCTTTCCACACTTCGATAAATGGTAAGCAATAATGTATTATCTATTTCAAAGCCAAAATTGGATTCTGAGGATGTTATCTCTATGATGTACAATTGGCTAAGAATATCTGCAATCTACACCTAAGCCTAACGCGCTAGCTTATGGTCATTTACAACTTCTGCACCTTTTGTCCTGCTTGTACTGCACTGCACTACATTGCCTATGTCTCAACTTGACAAACACTACAATTTACATTTTCATAGTTTATTTAAACAGAATAATAAAATATTATCCAGAAGTTCTTGTACAATTGTATTTTTAATATTTAAAGTTAAACTGTGTAATATCTAACCCTTAAAACTTTAAATGAGAAATCTTTTCATATACCTTCAGTGAAATCCTCCTAGAAATTTAAGTATCACTTACCTTTTATATGAATATGTATTGGATGGTATTCAAACATTTCTTCCAAAATATATGTCGTACTTTCATACTTATTTGAAATGATGCCCAAATAATTGAATAACCAGCTGTTCATGAGTGTTTCACGTGAACATCAGATATAAATCACAATAGCATCAAAACTAGCTACTGAATGATGATGAAGAATTATTATTGTTATTTAATGGGATTCAAGTTCCTAGTATACAGTATTCTTTGTGTCAAAAAATTTAATCAGTAAGCAACAATAAATATTGTTATTCCCAATTATCTCCAGAAGATTCACTGTCACTTCCACTCCTGAACTGATTATGTACATAGTAGCAACAAAACATTTTTTGTTGCTTACACATGTAAAAAAAAAAGAGCTCAAAGCCATATCATCTTGATTTCCTACCTGCATTTATTATTAATATTTAAGATTTGTCCTAATATCAGTGTTTCAAAGTAGTGTATTGTGGTTATATAGTATTAGTTTATTATGTTAAATATTCAGTGAAACAACAGCAAGTAGTAGTTATAGGATAATCCAAATTGATCCATAATTATTCACATTGTACTATAATCTGTACATAATCTTTAATCCATGATTAAAATTACTATGCAATCAAAAAATTAAATTGAAGTTATAAATTACAAAATATATTTATAAGATATTGTTTGTACATGTAATATAAAATAATAGTATAAATAGTGTAAGTATATATAAAACATAAAGAACATATAAAAATAATAAAAGGCCTACTTTAAATAATCCTAATCAATTAATCATCTATAATAATAGCTTTTTTCTTCTTCTTATTTACAGTAGATTCACTTTTACCAACTACAGTAGGATACTCTTCTTCTATAAATTCTTTCTAAAACAATTATTTGTGATATAGATATTTAGATTTTATTTCCTAAACTTACCAATGAAACATTTCTTCGACATAACAATTTTACATCATCTGTAGTAATAGTGGATCTTTTTGCATGCCTAGAAATTAATAGACTTACGAAACGTGTACACTGTATCGGTAAATAATTTACTTATGAAACGCTTCTAAATCTTGGCTATAAAGTAACATTTTCCTCCATATTAATTCTCCAATTAAATCTGTAGCATTTTGGTCGAATTCTACGTCTAATTCTTTTCCAACATCTTTGCATATGTTTTTAACGTCGGTATAAAGTACTGATCTAAGCTTCTAAAAAAATAATGTATGTATGCAATAAATATTACTAGAATAAAATGTAATTACTTTATCTGTCATTTTAGGTTATGTGCATTTTATTCTAACATAATATATATAACTACATAATGTGATTCAATTGATATATGCAGGAACCAACAAAGTTTTTCTATTTAGTGCCATCTAACATTAATACATGAGTACCAACGAATATTTTAGACAATGGAATATATTTAAATTTTGGCCGATAAAGCTTCGTTAGTTGTTTAAGCAACTTCAATTAAGAGGGCCCTATAGTCGCTTAATAACACTTTTTTTTAGAATAAAAATCAAATTTTCAGTACAATAGATTTATTTCATATATAGATTTCTCTGTTCGTTTCTTATTATCTAAATATTGGGTCTGGGAAAAAGTTCGTGGCGTTTTTCCCGATAGATGGCATTGGTTGCCGATAACTAAAGAACAACAAGTCACAGCGACACCACCGACGGCTCGTTTTTTAATGACAACTTCAGCGTAGAAACATTGTAATCGGTGCAGTGGTTGGAAAGTTATTCGCACTTGAAAATATATTCTGCAATATTATTATGATAAGGGGAAGAACGCTGCGCAGGCTTGTGATAAAATTTGTGCTGTGTACGGTGAAGGTACTTTATCGAAATCTTTTGCGCGGAAATGGTTCGCTCGCTTTCGTTCTGGAAATTTCAAAAATCAAATCATTTTCTTGAAAAAGTCAAGATAAGCATATCAGCAGTATATTGGCATAGGCATTGACCACAAAACTGTTTTGAACCATTTACACATATAGATGGGTTCCTCATGATTGACCGAATTAACATCTGCGATGCGCTGCTGAAACGGAATGAAATCGACGCCGTTTCTCGTTTAATAACCGGAGATGAAAAATGGATTACGTACGATAATCGGAAGCGTAAAAGATCGTGGATAAAGGATATCTCAAATATATGTGATGCTATGGTGGGACTGGAATGGTACTTCCAACTTTTGATTCAACTTAACAACTAGAGATTACGCCAGGCGATTGAAAGAAAACGGCCCGAATATTAATAGGAAAGGTGTTGTCTTCCATCATGACAACGCCCGACCACACACTTCTTTGATGACCCGTCAAAAATTGAGAGAGTTTGGTTGGGAAGTTTTGATGCACCCACCTTACAGTCCGGATATAGCACCCTCTGACTATGTTTCGATCTCTGCATCTCTCAATGGAATTAAGTTGGTTTCAAAAGATAAAACTATATTCAGTTTTTCGACCAGAAACCACAGAAGTTTTTCACCGATGGGATCATGGATTGGCGAAACATTGTCGAAATAATGGAGCATATTCGGTTTAAATGAATTCGTCCACGCGCCATGCGGGGACCAGTTGAATTTTACTGAAAAAACGCCACGAACTTTTTCCCAGACCCAATATATATTACAATGGTAATTTGCATTAAGTAAATAGATAGGGTTGAATTTGATGGAGCCTGTGGTTGATTGACTTGATCAATAAGGTTGATATATAACCCCTTTCCACAATTAACTATTTGTAAATTCTTTATACGCATTTCGACAACCAAGTTGTCATCATCAGCAGATAATACCAGGTGCGACACTTTGAAATTATCTGCTGATGATGACAACTTGGTTGTCGAAATGCGTATACAGAATTTACAAATAGTTAATTGTGGAAAGGGGTTATATATCAACCTTATTGATTAAATAGATAGGCATAAGAAAAGCAATTTTTTAATTTGTCGCTAAATTCTCAATTACTACTATTAAAAATCATATTTCTGGAAAAAAATTAATTGTAACTGGTTTAGTTATTTTTTGTACAGCCGAACCAATCCATACTTAATATTGAATTGTTTTAGTACATTTCTTCACGAAAATACTTATTTAAAATTATAGTATATATACATTTTAGGGTAAAAATAAAAGTACAAATGTGAGACCGATGAAAATGCTATTTGAATTGTATCGTTTCTCCTTTTCGATAATTATATGTATTTTTATTATTCAATCTTGTTGATATATTGCTCCAACATGTATAGAAATTTGTTGGAAATTTTAAATTAGAAAATTTACTTAATTTTTAAACTCTATTTATTAGTCCAAATGTTTTTAATTATATTTCAGTTTTTCAGTATCAAATGCGTACAATTATTTTCCAAGATAAAATACAACATTAAAGCTTATGTAGATTTAACTAACTTTAGATTGGGTTCATTTAAACATACATACATAACATATACAGCAAATTTTATTCACCACTTTAGATCAAATCATTCATACCGTTTCATTATATTTGTCTACATAAACAAAGTCCGGGCTTTTTATTAAATTATAAAATGAAACACTGATAATATAAGAAATTTAGTATTATTTTTAGTTCAGTGTAAAGTATATTTAACACCATTACTGATGGAACACATCATTAGTAATGTCCTTCGCGGAAGAGTTGACAAGAATCAATCCAGTAGACCCAGTTTTCCATGATACATAAATTGGATTGAATGTCAGCAATGACACGCTCAATTTTGTCCACAAGGCGTGTAATATTGCCGGTTTGTTGGTGTAAACTAATAACTTAACAGTAGTTTAAAAGTGTTAAATTGCATGAGAGTGGAGGATTGACTTGTCCATTTTTGAAAATAATCAATTCAACAAAGTAAATTGTTTTGAGTGGCAGTGTTGCAAGTGACACTGACTTATTGAAACAATATGTCATTTATGTAGAGAGCATCAAATTCTTGAAAAAAATCCACTCAACATTGAGCAGGACGACTCGTTCAGCAAGAAATGCACACCAGACAATACGTTTAACTGGATGAAATGCTTCTTCGTGTAGATATGGAAATTTTCCTTATTCAATACCATTAAACTAGAAGTGAGCTTTGTCGTCGACAACGATTTTTTTATGAAATTGGGATTAATTTCCATGTTTCTTTCAGTTACTGAATTTGCTACGCAATAAATAAAACAATCTTGTAATCATATAGACTAAGATATTTTCACAAAATGCGCCGCAAATACCCAATCCCTAAGATCAATTGGAAATTGACACTTTTGCAATTTCACGACACAGACGTTCAGTTGAAATATTTTCTTTCCTTGCACTCCTTTATATCACTGGCATGGAAATATTATGAAGAGAATATGTTGATTCAAACTTTTTCTCAAGACGCTCAATTTTTTTCGACTTGGACAATTAAAACAACCAAAAATTGGAGTTAATTCACGCGATTGAATGTGCATTTTTATACAACATTTGAATAATCCATAATTGTTGTTAAATCGTGTATCCATCTATGATGAAATGACATAGACAAACTCAAATATCAAAAAAACACACTCAACTGAGTTGTCACTTGATAAAATCTATTTACATAAGCGTCATTCGTAATGGAAAAGCCTTTGTTATAATACAATAAAAATACTGTAAAAATAAATTTGACATTTATAACTTAGCTCACATAAAATTATACTTTAACATTTCTAAAAGGGCAGTTTTTTCTATAGAGAACAATTAACTAAGTACATTTGAGTAACAATATCCTACAAAATTTGTAATTACACAAAATCTTCTTCTTGCTGTAAGGAGACACAAAATTTTCAGAAATTTTTCAATACAAATTTATCAAAAGGCATTAGTACGAGGACGAGTCTGTAGCTAATAGACTTAGACAAGAAAACACATATTTTTGGCAAAAAATTATTTTAGTTTTCAACATAATTTTCGCATAACTCATTACTAAAATTGGCACTGTGATCTTTCAGTTATAGGCACGTGTCTCGTAGAGGTGCAAAGTAATAGCAGGTAATAAATGTAAATAAACCCTCTTAAGCTGCGTTTTCAGTATGCATATACACAAAGTGGGTAAAATCGGTTAAATATTTGTAGCATTATATTTATGTAAGATGTAATATTAATGTGCAAATATAATAAATAAATAAATAAAATTTGTTTGAATCTAGTTAAATCTCAATCTATAGTTAATATTGGGTTGACAACTAAGTACTTTCGGTTAGATAGAGAGCGTTGCTTTACTTTTTGTATAACGTATGTTAGTGCTGTACTTTACCGTTTGTCGCGTGATACTAGTCACATTGACGTAACTTCAGAAGCAAGTGGTGCGTGATTTTTGTTAAAGCTATTAGTTGTGGGTTAATTTTAAATGGAGTGCAGAAACGAATATTTTCGACATATTTTACTATTTTATTTCCGTAAAGGAAAGAAAGCTGCTGCGGCTCACAAAAAGATATGTGAAGTTTATGGTGCTAATTGCTTAACAGAGCGCACGTGTCAGAATTGGTATAAAAGATTCCGTTCTGGAGATTTTTCCCTCGAAGATAAGCAACGTTCTGGTCGGCCTACTGAAGTTGATGATGACCAAATCGAAGTCATAATTGAAGAGGATCGTCATATAACTGGTCGAGAGGTTGCGGAGAGGCTACATGTATCGCACACAACAATTGAAAAACATTTAAAATGTCTTGGGCTAGTTAAGAAGCTTGATATTTGGGTACCTCACGATCATGGAGCAAACACGATAAACCTGCTCAAACCACATCGAAAGCTGAATTGCATCCAAAAAAATCATGCTGTCAATTTGGTGGGATTACAAAGGTGTTGTGTTTTTGAGCTGCTTCCAAGGAACCAAACGATCAATGCTGATGTTTACTGTCAACAATTAATAAAACTGGATGAAGCAATCAAAGAAAAACGGCCAGAATTGTCAAATCGGAAAGGTGTAGTTTTCCACCAAGATAATGCAAGGCCTCACACATCTTTGGCTACTCGTGGGAAACTATTGGAGCTTGGCTGGGAAGTGATGCCACATCCCCCATACAGCCCTAATCTAGCACCATCCGATTACCATTTATTTCGAAGTTTGCAGAATTCTTTGAATGGTAAAACTTTCACAAATGACGATGACCTTCACTCGCACCTGGTTCACTTTTTTGCTGTTAAGGAGCAGAAATTTTATGAGCGCGGAATCATGCAGCTGACAGAAAGATGGCAAAAGGTCATTGAGCAAAATGGAAAATATATAATTGATTAAAAACTATTCTTTGTTTAAAAAAAAGTGTTTCACTTTATACTACAAAACCGAAAGTACTTAGTTGCCAACCCAATACTTTTTGCTACTGAGAAGGTCGAAGTGAGATGATGAAAGAGCACTCACTTATTGCGTTGTATTTGGTCGTGCAATTGATCCAAAAGAAATATATAGTGCATAGTATTTGCTAGCTATCGTTTTACGGTTTTTAGAAGATAATCGATAAAAGAAATTCAACTGCAATCCTAAAAGATAGTGCCATAACTTTTCCGGTCGAGTGTACAGTCTTTTTTTCCTGTTTCGATTGTTGCTTCATTCATATATCCACAATTCTTCAGTTATTATTAGTCAGCCCCAAAAACCTTTTAGATCATATCTCAACTTCATTAAATTGAGATCTAAAATGCGGTTTCGTTCGCATTTCTGGTCCACAGTCAACAAATGCCCATCTTGCACATACTTTTTTCACTCAATTCATTATGTAAATCCACTGATCCATATGAAATCTATGGAACCTATACTACTATGAGTAGTTTTAGTTGATAGCCATATAGCAACGTATCATGTTTTTTTTTAATTTCTGGAGAACACTTCTCTTTTGTGTTGTTCATTAAACGTAATGTTCCGACTATGTTTAAACTCGTTGTTCATTGTTTTATGATTGCAATCGATGAAGATTAATGCCCGTAAACAGACTCCAGCATCGCTTTGATTTTATCATTTGTTTTGCTCTGTAGAAATAAGTACTTGATTACTGATTGGTACTCATTTTCTGCATGTTACGATCGAAAGAATGTAAATTTTGAAAGGATTGCCAAGTATTAAAACAAATAAGATTTTTTATTATTACTGCCGTTGGTCCCACTAATTACTCCCCTAACAATTCAAAAATATGTAATAGACATTTCAATAACAATAACAATAATTACTAATGTAATCGGAGGGAGTTAAAATGAGAAAATTAGCAAAAATTAAAAAGGTATTAGCATACAAATAAACATGTAATCTAAGGTATAAATATGGTGTAAAGTTATGTTGCTGGAATTTTTCACTTCTTTTGCTTAGTTAATAAAATACATGTTTCAAAGCAGTAATTATTAAATCTAATGCTTTTAGCACTTGAATATATAATACTAGTCTTGATGGATGTTATCCGCTTGAATTCTAGCTGAATACTTCTATTGAAAACTTTCACCAGCCAATTAAATTATCGGGTGTCTTCAAGACTGAACAGTTTCTAATCCAGCAGCATGTTTAGAAAATAGAATATCATTCATTGTTTTGACACGAACATCAGATGTTAGAAATATTAATAAGTAATTAGAAAACAGACTTACTGATTGGAGTTGGTCCTACGAGACCGTTCGATACAACTGGATTCAAATTAGACACTGCCCTGTGTCAGAGACGTTGCTGTTATTGAGGCCCTCTTCAAAAAGATTGAATCGAATTTAGATGCTTTCCTGTACCGTTTTTTCTTGATGTTATTTGGTATTATTTTTTTGAGCTACGCCGTAAAGACCGTATTATTTTGAAGGAAAATCGCGCCGATGAGCCATATAAAGATTTGTTGCTGGAGTTTTTCGTTTCTTTTGGTTAGTTAATAAAGTACAGGCTTAAATGCAGCAATTTTTTATTAAATCTTACGTTTTAAATACTTGAATAAGTATATGACGCTGGTCTTGATAGTTATAGGTAGATAGATAGTTATATAGACGTTTGAATTCTTGCTGGATATTCTTACTGTAAACTTTTACCCTCCAGATAAAGTCTGGGGTATAACTAAACTAAATGCGGCCTGATAAATATAATATCAATAAAAGCGGCATGTAAATGTATGTCGATTTGTATCTGTAATGCTAACAAGAATGGCTACAATAAATCCTTTAAAGGTTTAAGAAATCTAAGTAATTTGGAAGTTCCAGTACTTTTCATTGTGTTTTGTATTGAATATACACATAATATTGTAGCAAAGGAATGTCCAAAATTTCAAATGCTATTCTATTTATTATTTTATAACCTATATTTAATAAATTAGTGTCACAAACTACATAAGTAGCGATAAAAGTAACTAAACTCTACATGTGATAAAATGGGAAAATTTTAAAAAACGAATATTATGAATACATACTATTATTCCTGCTCTGGACACATAGCACAAACTATAATCAGACCAAATCGAATTTTTTTGTGCCGCTTTAATTCTGTAGCACAAACGCTATTAAAGAAATGCAGGTGAAAATATTTTCGGGTAGAATCCTATATGCATGAATTGTGTTCCACTTGCTCCACAAACAATGCAGTTTAAGTGTGATTGTTTACGGAAGATTAATTCCGTTAAAAATGTATTCAGTCCATTCATACAAAATTCCATAAAAATTGAACACATCTATCTCGAATTTAAATATAAGCTAAAGAATTACAGATAAATATCGTGTTTTTAACGAGATATTTAATTTTTGAATTACTAAAGCACACTGGTTTCAAAAACCTTCTATGGCGATAGTTGCAACACAAATGATTGATTGTTTCATTTTTAATCCACAGAAAGATTATAGTTTGATACTAATACTGATGAGGCACAAGTGAAAAATAATACTCCGGTTGTACACCACAAATCTAAGGGTAAGAGAGGCCTGTAAATTATTTTATGTAAATAACACTGTTTTTATTATATGAGAAAACATGATTATATATTGCGTACATTATACCATCTATACCGTATAAAGTACACTTGAAAAATATGTAAATAGTCGCATTAACTTACTTTGTATCACTGTCGGCAACAAATACGATATACTAAAGACTTGTATTTATAGTACTTACATGCATAGTTAAGAAAAAAATAAATAGTATATATTAGAAAATAATATATGTAAAAGATCCAAATAACGTAGTGAGGTATCGGAAAAGTTATAACGTACTTTTTCAATGGTTTTCGTATGTTATCTGTTAATATAAATAAACAATCAATTAAATATTGCCGACAACTTTTTGTCATCTTTCAATGAAAGAGGATTTCCCAATAGTCCCAACAAATCGTCACCACTGGATTAAAATTATAGAAACAATGTCAGATCATCAAATATGCAAACGCATCCTAGTCGTTAAAAGATTATTAAATTGAGTAGATTAAATAAATAAACAGAATTATATTAATTATATTAAAAGTACATATAAATTAGTGGTAAGTATTTATGTACATACATCTTTTAAGTAAACCTAATTAAGTAAAATTTGATTTTATTATTATGCAACTATAAAATATGTATCTCTAGATAGTTTAAAAGCTGCTCATTTAGAACAAAAATTGATATATTATTACAGTTTTTATAAAAATAAATTCATTCAGACATAACAGTGTAAATTTTATTTGTGTAAATATGAATAGATCTATGTAGTAGGCAGATGCATTTAGATAAATAGATACTTTCCACATTCACTTATATATAAATGCATAATTCATACTTATTTACTCTTAATTCATTGTATTTATAGATGGGTTTACTTACAATAATAATTTCAGTTATTTAGGTATCTTGTTAGTAATTCAAAAACGGAAATTCGTTAACGAAAATGTATAATTACATTCAAGATCTTATTGATATGATTATATTGACTTGCATAATTTTAAATATGAATTTGTTTTTGTACTCACCAGTAATTTATTTAGCCAAGTAGTGCAGCGACATTAAATAAATAAGCGTAAATTAGTTTAGCACTTTTTTATTTAAAAATATAACAAAATATTAAATATTTATAAATATATTATTTTAGAATTACAGCAGTGTGGTTGCGACATCTATAAACAATGGTAATATTTCATAGTTACTATAAATTTTCTGTCCAGCTATTTTCGTGAAGCATGTATTTTCATATATTAAATTAAATAAGTGATCGCATCTGCTAATATAAAATTTTGTACTTACAATAAAAAAGATAATTAAACAAATAAATCAATATTATTTAGAGTTATCAGAATAAAATGGTGAAAACGTATTCTATAGCTTCATTAAATTCACTTTATGTTACAATTCAATAAGATCAACAAATTAAAAGCACATTTGTTAAATGCTTATACTTGCTTCTTTTAATAATTCATTTAAAAATCTAGTATGCTGTAGTGAGTTTTAAAAAAATACGGTCTACTTTTACAAAAAAAAGACGTTTATCTTTTCTTAATAAATTTTTAACAATATAGAATAAGATCTATAATTGTTTCTAACTGTTACTTTATTTGGTCAAACATATGTACATATATTTACATAGGTACATAATAGGAATGTACATAATATGCATGATTAAACGTCTTCTAGCAAAAAGAAAATATATGGTTTTCGAATCTATTATTCTCGATATTAAGAAATAAAATTAAACAAGTACATTCGTAAAATATAAGTAAATATTAAATCAATTGTTAAATCTAATGTTACTACTAATATTTAGAAATCACATGTTTATAAAGCCATACAGATATGTGCATTTCAGGGAAGTTTATATTTTTGCTACCAAGGCCGCCACATATCACTATTACTTTCGACATTATCATTATCTCCTTGTGATGTAGACGTTGAAGTAGATGGTTCAACTGTTTTCTTATTTTTATGTGTATCACTCTTTATCGAGCTACTATCTACGTTTCTATACTGTCCAGGATAGGATTCATTAGAAGCTTTTACTACTTTTGCAGGATATTCACTAGATACAACAGATAACAATCCCAATAATTGTTCCGCATTGTCTTCGTATTTTCTTTTAATTCCATGCGTGTTTTCTTCACAGTCAATTGTTTCCTGAAGAACTTGAGCTTGTTTGTACCTCTCGGATTGATTCGTAATTATACACAACGGTTCTACTGATTTTTTAGATGTATTAGTAATTGAATACTTTATACATCCTACTTCTGATTGGTGTCTGTCTTGGCGCAAATAATCTGTTTGTATTTTAAGATCTATATTGTGTCCAAGTTTAGCTGTAGAAACAAATGCACTCTGATAGGATTTTTGTAGAGTTGGATTGACTGGCCTAAATCCTCTAGGAGACGGACTTCTGGAAAAATTATGCGAAACCATTATAACATCGTCTTGGCTATTGCTAGAACCTGTTGGACTCAGTGGAGGACTGAGAGGTTTGTCTTGGTTTTGTGTTGAAGAAGATATCACAGTTGCAAAAGCGCTAGTTCGTTGACTAGATTTTAATCCTGTATTTACTTGAGCTTTAGCCTCAGTTAGTAAATTAGAAAGACCAGGTAAATTGTTAGAATTGGGTACTAAAAATGCTAATTCACCAGTTGGCAATCTACTTGGTATTAACTGAATACTTTGAGGTATTTGTACACGCGGATTATTGTTTTGATCACCAGTCGTACTTTCACTTCCTTTGTTAGGAGATGCATAGATATTAACGTTATTTGTCAAAAAAGGTAATGTTCCTAATCCAGGAAAATTTAGTTGTGCGATTTGTTCTATACTATTTATACATTTTGTCAAGTGTGTACTAACTCTTTCCCTTAAGCCTGTGTTTTGTTCATCTAATTGAGATATGTAGCCAGACACTTCTCTGGCACATTCATTGAAACCAGTTTTAAATTTTCTTAATACAGTTGGATCTCCGGCCATTGCCAATGCTAGTTGTTGCCTTTGTACATTTTGCAAGTGCTTCACTGCCATTTCTAAAATATCCGCTTTCTCGAGTTTAGAATGTCTGGCGGGCTGTAACAAAAATATAAAGTTACAATAATTTACGACGATACAACCTCGGATCATATTTCGGATTTCTTTCAGATGAATTGGATCTGATCGAAATGTAACAATTTCGAATTTTGGCTCATTTCTTATTTTAAACCCAATTCCTCTCCGATTCCTCGTACACATATATTACATTTTGTAATGATACTGCTGAATATTCCATTACTTGCCTGTTATTAATTAATATGTTTAATATAATCATTGCTTGAAGAATGACGAGAGTGTTAAAAGATAATGTGTTTATGTACATTGTTAAAACAATGAAAAGCATTTAACGTTAGAACTGAATTCTATAGACAGTGTACGATTGTATGTATGTATAGTATATCGATTATTCTTCTATATAGCTACAATATAATATGAAACTAGAGATTTATTACTGAAAAAATATAAACAACAAATTACATTTTGAATGTAGAGAATTTCCTCTTGATTATAACTACTACGTAATAAGGAACATGTATATCTTTATTTAAACCCTGAAGTATTTGTATTGTAATCATATGCAGTTGTAGGCAAAATATGCATATACAGGGCCATCAAAAACAAAATTAAAAAATGTTTCATCAATATAGGAACTTCTGAATCCATACGAGTCAAACATTTTTCTAGAAGTTACGATAAATTAACTACGAGCTTTATTTATAACGATTATGAATGTTGCGGGATTGAAATATTAAATTGCACTCTGTTTGATAAATATACTTTAAAGAGATAGTAAGTAATAAAAATATCCATTATAGTTAGAAAACATAGAGATAATATACTATTAGCAAATAATTCAATTAAAGACAAAGTATTAGAAGTGTAGTTAAGAAACTAGAGGGTGAGTAATTATGTATGTCCACAACTGACGATGATTAAATTTGCATCAATGTAAGATTGGCTCTACTATTTTTCATATTTATTATTGGTAGCTATAACCTAATTACTTAAAATATTCATTTAATAAATAATCACAAAGAAGTGTCACTAATGAACAAAAACAAAAATGCTCAAATTTGTGGATTTTTGTGCTGCTAATCACAGGTAGATAAAATTACACACAGTATATTAAACATAATATCACGTAGCAGCGACTCTAACGTAATTTTATAAGTGTGTACATAATATATATATATATATAATACGTAATAAATATAAACGGATTAGAAGGGTTATATTTAGACTTGATCCTTTTATGATTAGTAATAATACAGGCGATTTGATGTGTAGTATAAGTACATTTTTAATTATAGAAATATTTTTTACGTACCACCACTATTTGAGAAGCCAGAAGTTCTCCAGTTGTTTACACTGCATAAATTAATTGAAATGAAAAATTAAAAACTATAACAATAACGAACTTTATTAACACATCATTGTTAACTATTTCATTAAAATGCTTGATTTTTTTTGATTTCATAGACATAAGGTTTAGTATGATTATCTTTTGTAGATTTTTTATTATAACGTAAATAATTCAATTACTACTACTAATTGAAAAAATAATGAGCAAGTAGGTTTTGACTAATAAACGATGCAGTTAAATAATTATAATTGTGAAATAAATTGTATTCTCATCAGATAGTTTACTAGAGTGCTTCTCTCTGCCAAATACTCGTCCGAAAAATGTATGTAAGTCAAGAAAAAGAATTTATATAGTTTTTCTAGAGGTAAGAAGTATCTGTTTTAATTAATTTAACAGAAAATAATAAATACGCTGCATATAATAATAGTGTTATTCAGTGTTAATTTATTCCGAAGTTTATGCCTGCATTTTTAGAGTACTAAACTGACTTTCTTTAAATTGTATTTGTAAATTATTTTAAGAATGTTTCTTGTTCTGATTCACTTTTTGAGCTAAAGGGTTTCAGACAGCACTTTTTCTTCTTCAAATATCCTTTCTCTAAAACAATTGCATAACACGAAGATAATTGGGCAGGATTACGAACAGATTCTTTTAGAAAAATTTAGTTTATACCCCAGTCTGTTAAATTTATATAGTGATGGGCAAAATTAGATTAATTTATATCTGACATTTGAACATTAAAGTAGTATCAAAAAAGTATCTGAATTGAAAATCCTAAAACAATTAATGGTACAATCTAATATTTTTTAAAGGATTAAACACATGAAATTTTGACTGATATGCGAGAAAATTTGGTCGACAATGATCCTTCTAAGACCACAATTAGCTGCACAATTTAAATGTAGTGATATAAACACTGCAGAATATGTATAATGAAATTAATATTTTTCTTGAATGACCGATGAATTGACACTAAGAACATAGCTCAATCGTGAGCATATGGTCTGAACATTTACATCATAATTTTACAAGAATTAGCCCTGTCTCAGTTGTTAGCAACTCCTGAATCTCCAACAGTAATTTTAATCTACATTAAGATAACGCCTTCCAAAAGAAAACAGACATTTCCATTTGAGGAATTGTTTTTGAGATTCTAAACAAATAATTTTCATAAACTATTTTAATCACTGAATGGTTAATAAAACCGCTTTCCACATTAATTTTCGAATTCGGTATACGTATTTCGACAACTAAGTTGTCATCATCATCAGATAATTAATCACAATGTTGCACCCAGATCCCCGGCAAAACCCGCACAGAAATAAGTCCGTATCGTACTTATTGAAAGCCAAATACACACACGACTTGTTTCTGTGCAGATTTTGCCCCTAGATCTAGGCACTTACACTTATTCGTCAAACATAAACTTTTCCATGCTGGAGATACGTTTTAGTTGAATGAATAACTGAGCAGTATTTCGAGGATCTTGATAAAGATGGTTGCTAAAATTACATAATGGCACTTTGTCATCGTTTGTCCAAATGCATTGAAATTGAAGTATACTTTGGAAAATAATAGAACATTGTGTTCCTAAACAATTTGTTTCACCTCGAGTTTCACGTCCAATCAAATTATTCCCATAAAAACGAACAACACAATTTCTATTTCTTTATTTAGCAAAATTTCCATCCGATTTAATATGTTGTATGTCATAACTATTTTTATCGTTAAATTTTAAGGAAAAGCTGAAATGCCTTTTGCGTAAATACATTTTCTTCAGAGTTCAATTGTTATTATGGATCATTTAAACTGGTTACAAATAACCGACTGCGTTTATAATTTTCTACTACTTCTTCTGGATTTCCATGTCAGGAGATGTAAAATATCTTATCACATTTAGACAATAACCAAGGTTTATATGGAAGATATTTAGCGGTCAAGAAATAGAAGTCAATTATTAAAAATTGCTCCCCGGAAATTAAAAACTCTGTTCCAAACTGGTAAAATAGCAACAGATTTGAAAGAGAAGAGATGAAGTGATTATCTATAAATATTCTAAGCATGAGTGGAATTAGATGGTAATGAGGTGGTATATGTAGAGTTGAGGGAGTCGGTATATATTTAGGAAGTTAAAATTTTACGCTTGAATGACTTCGATGTGTAATTGTACAGAACGGTGATGGAAGCAGCGTGGAGTGATTGAATCAAAGTTCTGAGACCATGAATTTTTACACATTAACAAAATAAGCTTCAACAAAAAAAGTTCTACTGCTAACAAACCTAAAATAGGTTGATTTCCTGATAAGGGTAGCTCAAAAAAGTTATTAATCCCCATTACACATATTTTTTCAGAAACGTTTGTATTCTTCCATATTCTTAAATATAACAAAATAACTTTTTTCGAACCTTTTCAAATTATGTGTAGACAAAGAGAATTATATCATTTATTTATACTTACGTCTTTTTTCATAGCTTCCAGTATAAGTGTTTTTATCTCGTTCAAACATTGGTTAATTCTTGCCCTTCTGCGTTTTTCCATTATCGGCTTATGTGTCTGAAAAATTGATTTTAAGCATTTTATGTGAAACGCAATACATGTGGCAATTAATCTATATTTCTATATCCGAAAATGCGGCAATAAAAAAGTCCGTAATTTAACCAATCCTAGTGTCTTAGTAAATTATTCTTATTTGATTGGTCTGGAGTGACAATTTTTAATTTAAATTAGTTTATATTAAATTATACTACTTATATTTTAACCTTAGCATAACATTATTTACAACATACTATGTGGAAAGTTGGTTTTAATTAAGCTTTTACGAAAACGAAATTAAAATCGAAAAATGCGAAAATTGACAATGATTTCAAATGACGAACTGGAAATCTACTAATTATCTTAACTAAAGATATTCCGAGTTAATATTAATTACAATCATTGGTTAGTACCCGGCAATATTATTATTGGGTTGCTTAGAAAGAAATTTCGATTTTTTTTCCTGGAAACATTCAATAATTACTTTATAGTAAATTTTTATATATTGGTAATTTCGGTTCAATATATTTTTGCATCTTTCTGGTAGTAGCATGTTTTCGCACTCGTAAAAATGTTCTTTACTTGCAAAAAATTTAAGCGATTTTTTGAAATCCTCATGGAAATTAGGAAGAAGATTGCAAAATGTACAATCGGATGGTACCAGGTCTGGCGAACATGATGAGTGCGGTAGCACATCTCTTCCAAGTTGTATCAACAGGTTATCATAGTTATTATAAGGTCTGGCGTAAAAAAACTAAATCTTTTCTGTGAATCATATTAATCAATTCTGACCTCTTCTGGTTAATGGAATTACTGCATTTGACCACACTTCTGAATTAATCGTAGAATTGTCTAGTATAAGTTCAAAAAAAGAACGCCCACGAAATTCCAAATAGCTTTTTTTGATTAATATCGGTTTTCAAAATTATTGTGCACAATCAATTTTTCATGCCTAATTATGATTTGTTTCAGAAGTAGACCGAAAATTTGGTTCACGTTTTAGCAGCAAATCACAGATGTCAAGGTGACAGTACTAATTTCTTTCTTTGCGGATACGTAACACGTAGTACCCAAACATCCAGCTTTAATGGATACCAAGTCATTTCACATAATGATGAACGCTCGCCATTGACAAATTTAATCTAATTGCAACTCTCCATATTGTTTTTCGGCGCTTTGATTCCATCAATATCTTTATTTTGTCTTTATCAACCTCAACTGACCTTCTACAACAAGGTGCATCCTTGACATCAAAATGATCAGAATAAAATTTTGCAAACCAATTTTGGCACTACCATTGTTAAGACATCTCCTCCATTCACTCCAAACAACTTTTTTCTAGCTTCGACTGCGTTCTTACTGTTCTGTAATAATAAAGCAAAATATGCCGGAAATGCTTCTATTTATTTTTTCCGTGAGTTCTTTTAATAGAGTTCATTAATATCTAACTTTATTATACTACTGGTAATTGAGCCTACAAGTTGAATTTCCACTAGGTATTATAAATAAAACAATTAGTATTTCAAAAGTTCTGTAAATTTATAATTGCAGAGTTTTGATGATTTGAACATAAACTACCTAACAAGTTGTCCTTTAGTCATATTCTGTTAAAATTTTCAATTTGAAAGATTTAAGAAAAATATCACTAGGACAGCTTATGTTATTGCAATAAAACGAAATAAAATCTGCTTTAGGAAAGCAAAGGCTCATATATGTAAACAATGATAAATGCAATATAGAGCCATTTAATATAGGTAAACATTGAACATAACCAACAAAATGAGATATTCAGTTTTGCAAACTGCACGGTGTCACCAACCTAAACTTTCAGTGATTTTATTGCCAACTTCGGATAATCAAGATATATCATAGAGCGTGTCAAAATATGATCATACTTTTCTCAGTTCGGCTTTTGACATCGTTGAAGTGGGTTCGTTCATTGATTTCTGTTCAAATTCGTCTTCACTTATTGGCATGTTAGACTCCAATAAGAAGTAAGTCGGTATCTTTCTTGCACGAAATTTGACTGAAAATAGAAATTGATAATGAAAATTTGAGAATTTGTTTAATAGAATGTAGTTAAAAATAATATATTTTAAATAACTGGCGAATCGGTGATTTGACTATTTAAAAATATTCTAAACATTTGTGAATTAATTTGTTACATTTACTTAACTGAAGATATTTAAAATTCAAGAAATGCTATGAAATAAATAAACTAATAATTAACTTTGTGTCATTTTCAAAATCAAAAAGATGGGGAAACATTACTTTAAAGGAATATAAGTAAAAAATGTTTTATATCTTATCTACTATACTTTTTTTTATTCAAGCCTAAGGCAAAAAGTGCAAACATTTTATATAAATCGATACTTACAAATAATATAGTCCAAGAAATTAATCCAAAAATAAAGTAATAATTAAAGACGAAACTATTTTTAAAATGTATATAATTACACAAAAACTATTCACATAACACAAATTAAAATCGACTTTATACACCAATTATCGGTGTTATTTTGCTTATGCACCTAACTGATCAGAACAACCCTGCTTAAAGGTCAGTGGTGTTTTGTGGTCTTGCTGGTGTATTCTCTGAACGACATTCCTATACAGCGTGGGAACTTTTACGAAAATCCCCACTACCATGGTGATCATCTTGATTGCCGTTCGTACGACAAGCTTACCCTCTGTATACCGTCACAGGGCCAGGGTAAAATAACTTCACACACGTACGAATACACGCATATAGAAAGAAGGAGAAAAACGGGTTCCCACGCACAGAGCAGTATTTAGTCATTGTATTCGATTTTACAGATCGTATTGATGAAGATTTTTAAGTACTGTTATTATCCATTCTTGGAAATCTCATATTGTTAAAGGTGATATGATGATATATATAAGCACGTTGAAAACAGTAACATATGAATGCGAAATTGTAATTTTTTTTAATTGTAATAATTGCTATTTTACACTATCTTCGTTTCATAACTTAAGTACACGTATATCTATAGACATGAATCAAACAATTAATTAATGGCAAAAGTGTTTGCCGAGGAGAAAATTCAGAAACAATTAATGTTATGAACTTATTCAAAGAGCTGTGTCTTCTTAGAAATAATGATATACAGCGTGAATTAGTAAAAATAAGGTTTGTTCCAATATAACTTCAAACCGATTTGTAATTGTTCAAAATAAGCGCCCAAGCGCGTTCCCAAGAACGTTAAATTAAAAGTTATGGAAGTATTCCCTTATTAGATATTAAGCGGTCGTTCTTTGCAGATACGAACATTTTTTCCTCGGTGTTACATCAAGAAACTGTTGAAACATACCTACTTCTGCAAATATTGAATCGATCTTATCCATTTTGTGCATTTGCATACCGAAAATCCTGCTTAAAGGGATAATTGTTTATTTACATTTATTACCTGCTAAACGCCTTGCACTTCTTCGAAGCACGCGCTTCTGACTGAACGCTCGCAGTGCCAATACTACTTCTTAGTTAAGCTAAATGCAGTAGACGATATATATAAAACACATCTACAGTATAATATAATCACCCTCTAACCTGTCTACCATACAAATAAATTTCTTATGATTCTTCGTCTAGTAGACCAGCATACATTCTTTTCGATGTCGCTAATAAAGCAAGAGGGTTAAATCGATATAACGTTTATTATGGGTTGCTTGATTATTATCTGCATCTGATGATTTATGAAACTAAACTTACGGAAATGTATTAAAACGTACGGAAATGTATTATACAATATACAATAATTCAAATAAAACTGTTGTATTTTGGAAACTGTACTCCAAAGAAGAGAACATAAAGTGCTGTAACTGAAGTAGGATAGTAAAAATTTTTGCTAGAATATTAGAAAAGTGCATTGGATAACAATTAGAATACAATTTGGATTTAGATTAAATAGGAGTATGTAAGACCTAATATCCTTTTTAAGATACATCACAATAGGGCCCACTCCTGATTCCGATTATGCTCTACCTGGTATTTGATATAGCAGTGAAGAAGAATTAAGGACATCTATACTCGACAAATGAATTCTAATCCTAAAAACCGAGGAAACTTTAAATAACAATATGAAAGTATACCAGAAACTACAGAGCAAATACCATGTGTGGTGTGCCTAACTATACTATCCGAAAACGAATAGACGTACTAAAAGCCAATATAAAACATACCGGAGAAATGAGTAGAAGAACGGATATGATGAAACCTATATTAATCAAGGCTGAGCAGCTATGTTTATTGTACAAAAACTATCTTAGAATAATAATAAGATATTTCACAGAACGCGCTACTGTAAGAAAATTTACGAATAAAGATATCCGATATAAACGAGATTTTAATTGCAGATTGGGCAGTAGGACTCCAGAAATAGTCAATCATATTTTACAAAAACGTGAGGTTTTCAATCAGAAGAGACACCCCAATAATGGACTATCTAAAGTAAACATAACATACATCAGCCGACGTGCTTTAGATCTGGGAGTGTTGGATTGAATGTAAACATAATTCCAAGTATTAGTGAAATACACAATAAGTCGCAATACTTTGGAAGTTGACACTATCGAATAACCCTCAAGAAATAGAAAAAAAAAATTGCGCGACAAAAAAGAAGAAGAAATGGAAGGATATCTGGAGATGAAGTTCTTATACATGAGTATCACTCACCTCATCTCCATTTTCTACACCAACAATGATAAATCGCTTCCTAGAGCAGATTGTTATTTTCTGTCCTCAAAATTTGGCTATCGATTTGGGAAACAAACTAACACTTTCACTTTGCATATCTCGGAAATATACAGACTATTTTTACATACCACGTACACACACCTGTGCAATAAATCATAGCAACATTTACATATTTTGTGTAATTATTGCTAGTTCTATAACTTACTAATGTAAAGCATAAATCCGAATTTTTTGGAAGTAAATTCTATACATAAAACAATCTTCTTTCGCCTGAAAAAAAAGCATTCTGTGGAAGTACATATCTCCACCGATATTAAAAATTAGTAGTTCTGTAGTAGTAGCTAAAATAGGTTCGTATCGAAATATTTTGGATACGAATGGATTATGGTTATTTCGTAGCGAATAAATTAAAGAAATTTTAATAAAATTATTAATACCTTTTGCAAATACAAGGAAGAGAAAATAAACTACTACGTAGTAGAGAGGTAAATATTTAATTGAATAGCATTGAATCGTAATACTACTAGATATAAGTATAGTTACATTGACTGACATCACTGACTAAAAACCAACAAATTTTCTAAAGAAATAAAGCAACCCTTTAGTGGCTTATTTGCGAAGGTGGTCGTACTTCTATCCAATCCAATGCAGAAGATGTCGATACACCTTATCTTTAGATACATAGATTGAACATACACCAATGGTTCGTTGAGCATACTTTATATTGTGATCTGCTTGGTGGGCATGTCCTAATTTTAGGCTATAACTTCAACAGCTCGTATACATACGAGAGAAACTAGTACCTAACAATGAAATAAAAAACCTATGACTTTTTTGATAATTTTATTTTTCTCCCTTAAATGCAATGCATTTGCGCCACTTGTCCTTCAACGACTTTATTTTAGTTGGTCATTGAAATAAGCATCAGTCTCCTCTTTCATTTAATCATGATCCACAAAATGATGTCCTGTGAGATGTAATACCAAAAAAAAGGAGGCTTCTTTGTGGCGCAAATCTAGATGTTTTTGGTCAATTGCTTACGTAATTTGTTAACGTATTACTAAAGGCAACTGCAATTACAGTTGTCTTTGGCATATATTCATCAAAAATAACTCTTGATTGGTACCAAAAGACAAGCTTTACAGCTGAAAAATGTGCCCAGGCCTGTTCTGGAGGTGGAAACACTTAGAGACTTATAGACTCGTTATATGGACTCTACTTTTATTTCTAAACCTCAATGATGTATCAAAGTCTCCTAATCGGTCACTATCTTAGAAAGTAGTCATAGTGTACATCCAAAAATATCAAATTGAGTGAAAAATTTAGAAGATCTCCTCGCTGAAACTTTACTCATGCATAGTTTATTATGCAGAATTGTTAAAACACTTTCCATGTAAATATCTGCATTAGCTACCTTCGCAGGCCTTCCTCTTCTTGTATTATCTTCGATTAAGTGACAAGCCCCCACCGAAAATATTTTGTTATGTCTCCATACACTGCAATCATTCCTTCGTAAATAGCTTTACTAGAATCCAGTTTCCTTGTCAAAAATTTGATGTCACTGTGGTGTTTTAATTTCATTCTTATTTTCTGTTGTGAAACACTTTGTATAGTACAAAATAATAAACGAATCGAAATCAAATTTGACACGCAAATTAAAAAATGTTTATATCATTGATCGTTACTGGCACAATTAGTTGTTTCTAAATATCATGTCTACTTTGATTTTTTTTCATAGTTAAAATGGTAGGAAAAGTACTAATCATTGGATTAGTATTAGTATCATAAAAAATTGTAATGGAATACAAACATAATTAATGTAATACTAAAATATGTATCATAGTTTTTAAACTACGAAAATTGAAAACGGTATTAATTAATTTTAATTAATATTTGTTATTTATTTTAATAATAACAATAAGAATCCATCCCATTTTATTTGTATCGCGTTTTTAAAGTCCGAACATATTTAATAGCTTGTGGGTGGCCTGTCACTCATATTCACTTCGATTATAGATATTCAAAAAGATCATAAAAAATTATTGACGGTCTATTAGTTTTTTTCTTCAAGATAAAAGGGACTATACTCGTGAGAACGTACTTTAGAACTTCAGCAAGTGTGGTAACCATTAACCTAAATTTAGTTTTTTAATACGAGGGCGGATCAGAATTAATGAACTTAGACAAAAGAAAATAAATTTTTTAGTAACCTATTTTATTTTTCAAAGGATTCCCTTTGTAAGTCAATATATTTAGTCCACCGATATTCAAGTCTTTTCATTTTTTCAAAAAAGTAAGCTTTATCATACTTTTCATGCTTAAGTTTTAAAGATTGCTCCTTATTTGACTCAAATCTCTTACCATCGAACCAAATTTTCAGGTTAAGAAAAGGAGGAAGTCTGGGAGAGACAGATCTGGTGAATTATCTTTGCCATTCAAACAGTCAAAATGTGAACATGTGCAATATCCTGAAAAATGCACTTGCTCCTTCTATAAGTACGATCTTTTGCATTGTTTTTTGCCGTGCAGTTGATATAATAAGAATACATAGCTTTCACCTTTATCGTTTGACCTAAAAGACAGTAACCTTACCGTTCAAGTGCATGGTCTTTGGAAGTCTCAATCCATTGTTTCAATTATTACTTCATTTTGGGTGTACAATAAAGCTATTTCGGATTATGTCGCAACTTCGCTAAAGTGAGAGCTACAACGCATTTTCGTTCACGTTTGTGATCTATAGTCAATAAATGCACTATCCATCTTACATATAATTTTTTCATACTAAATTCATTAATATTACTTTGAAATGCTAAAAAAAAATAGCTGTCGTAGTTTGCCACTCCTTTGTGCCATTATACGATGATGATTTGGCAAGAAAAAAGACTCGAAATAGCGGTAAGTGAACTAAGTGAAGATACAAGATTTTTTATTTTTTGGAATATTCGCTTCGTTTGTGTGAAAGAAAAAATTTGAGTTTAAGGATTAAGAGGAAATCATTTAAGATTATAAAACTGTTATACAGGAAACACGACCTGAAATCTCAACTAATTCAATTATTTGAATTTGAATTTTGTAAACTTTGCGTTGTCGAGAATTCTTTCTTAGACTGCTTTAGGTCATTTTTCAGAAATTTGTTCCTTCAATTCGTGTATGATTATTTTGTTGAGGTAGAGATGTGGCCAATTTGAGATTGCCGTTTGCATTCAAGAATATAATGGTGACGCCAAGTATCATGAACTAATTAATTAAATTTTTGCAAAAATAAGACTGGTTTATGTGAACCAACTTCAACTGATGTTAGAATTCGTTCATGTTTTTGATTACATTTTAAGTTTCATGGCACCCACATTGAGCCCATATATCTTCTACATGTGATGTATCCTTCAATCGATATGCTGACAATGAACTAACAAAAAAACAAAATAATATATTTAATTTTATTAGTAATTTTCGAAATTACTGCAGTGTTTTACAATTCTGTTTGTACATCAGTTTTGATGCTCATAAGGTCACGTTTAAATTGCATGACTCAAAAAAAAACTGCCCATTGAAGTTTTCTATTTATACATTTTATTTACATTGTTGTGACATTAAAATAAACGACCAAATAATGTTTCGTACTTAATCGGTGAAAAATCGAATAATTTCACATAGAATGAACAGGAGACGTATAGTGAATTAACAGTTCTTGATTTGATTGATGATTTTTTGCTTAACCCGCGATCTAGAGTTGCCTCTAATTCTGTCGTTAATATTTTATTAAATTGATAATCATTGACTTACCGTGATATTCTCGTGGAGTTTTGCATATAGTAACTGAAGTTGTTTGACTATGGACGTTTATAAAATACCGAAATGGCTACAATAAGAAGGTTTTAATTAAAGTAATTTGTCTTAGGAGCCAAATTGGGTCATAAGTCTCTTTGATTTCTCATGACCACGGAAGCGATAGTGTTTTCAATGTGTGTTTAGAGTATTCCTTGGTTTTGTAACAAACTTCTCCTCGCCATATGAAGAGAAAGAGTGTTGATTATTCTTTCTCAACACTGAAGGGAAGCGGGTGAGGTATCAAAAGGCAATTGCCATCATATTTGATAAATATTCATGCCTAAATTAATATATATGTGAAGTATTTCAATTTTACTAAATTTATTTTAATTTTAATTCATTGCTTCACCACACAGTGATTTCTTCAGATATTTAAAGTAGAAATATTGCGAATGTGTTGTATTTACTAGAAATGTTTTTCTATTTAATACAAAGGTATTAGTTTTTGAGTTTTTAATGTAGAAATATTGCGAATGTGTTGTATTTACTAGAAATATTTTTCTATTTAATACAAAGGTATTAGTTTTTGAAGCTATCGTTTACTTTAAAATTTTTTAAATGTTTGGTAAATATGCTCGATACATTGCGACTAAAAGGGTAGTTGAATAAACGTTTTTTGTATTGACTGAACGCGATTTCAAAATGTCCTCGAAAACTTTTACAGTGTCCAATTTTGTTTGGAACCGCCGTACTTTAAGGTCTTGTTAGAGAAAATAGATAGAATACACTTTGGTATGCACTGGTAATACGTGTTCACCAAGGAATATTATCGAAATACTTAAAAGCATTAAACATTCGTCGTCGCCTGAAACAAGGCAACTGGTTTCTACAACAACACTTCGACCCTTTACTCCAACATCTGTATCTAGTATTTATCAAGAACCGGCCTGAAAGCGTTGAAACAACGACATTGCAACTCGAATCTTGTCCCACGCGATTGCAAAATCGCGTGGAACAAGTAGGCTATTCTCCGAAGTGAAGAAAAGGCTAAAGAGGAGAAAGCTTTACAATTATTTTCTCTTTCTCCCAAGTGAAGAAAAGGCTAAAAAGAAAGAAGTTTTCCAATTATATTTTGAAGAACTGATGTGGCGACAGATTTTGGAAAATGGTGCATTTGATAGAAATCATTTTGTAAAATTGTGAAAATGAAAGCTCTATTGGAAAACTCTTACATACTCTCGTGAATTGTATATATACGTTTGATAGTATATACCTGTTACTAAAATGGCCAAATCTCGATCATTTTAAAATGTATTGCTTCCATCTTAGGTCTTCAAAAATAGATAATTCCCTTCAAAGCAAAGTTGACATGTTATAAACTGTATCAAATTTATATGCCTGAAACGAGATTTTGAGGAATGACCGTGAGCACAGAATGCAATATTTAAAAATATTTTGTTTTCGAATAGTAGTTCATGAAATGCTAAATTCAAATAAGTGTGAGATATGAAGCGTCAGAATAAAAAATACAAAATTATTATGTACATTTCTTTAATTTTCTTACAATGTTCCATATTCTTGTTAAAAGGACTGCTGCTCTGTATTTTGTCTAAAAAAAAGGAAATACAGTTTGTGAAAATTTATATATATATATATTGGGTCTGGGAAAAAGTTCGTGGCGTTTTTTCAGTAAAATTCAACTGGTCCCCGCATGGCGCGTGGACGAATTCATTTAAACCGAATATGCTCCATTATTATCGACAATGTTTCGCCATTTTTTTGGTAGATCCATGATCCCATCGGTGAAAAACTTCTGTGGTTTCTGGTCGAAAAACTGAATCAAGTAGTTTTCACAGGCTTCTTTTGAAACCAACTTAATTCCATTGAGAGAGTTCTGCAGAGATCGAAACAGATGATAGTCAGAGGGTGCTATATCCGGACTGTAAGGTGGGTGCATCAAAACTTCCCAACCAAACTCTCTCAATTTTTGACGGGTCATCAAAGAAGTGTGTGGTCGGGCGTTGTCATGATGGAAGACAACACCTTTCCTATTAATCAATTCGGGCCGTTTTCTTTCAATCGCCTGGCGTAATCTCTCTAGTTGTGCACAGTAGAGTTGAGAATCAATCGTCTGACCAGTTGGAAGCAGCTCGTAGTGGACGATTCCCCTCCAGTCCCACCATACACACAGCATCACTTTTTTTGGCGTCAATGTTGGCTTAGCGAACGCTTGTGACGGCTCACCATCCTTTATCCACGATCTTTTACGCTTCCGATTATCGTACGCAATCCATTTTTCATCTCCGGTTATTAAACGTTTCAGAAACGGCTCGATTTCATTCCGTTTCAGCAGCGCATCGCAGATGTTAATTCGGTCAATCATGTTTTTCACGCTCAACTCATGAGGAACCCATACGTCAAGCTTTTTTTTGTAACCAGCTTTGTGTAAATGGTTCAAAACAGTTTTGTGGTCAATGCCTAGCTCCATGCCAATATCGACACTGCTGATATGCTTATCTTGTTGGACTTTTTCAAGAATTTCATCAGATTTTTCAGTGATTGGACGACCGCAGCGTGACTCACCTTTCACATTGAAATTTCCAGAACGAAAGCGAGCGAACCATTTCCGCGCAACAGATTTCGATAAAGTACCTTCACCGTACACAGCACAAATTTTATCACAAGCCTGCGCAGCGTTCTTCCCCTTATCATAATAATATTGCAGAATATAGCGAAATTTCTCATTATTCTTCTCCATTTTCAAGTGCGAATAACTTTCCAACCACTGCACCGATTACAATGTTTCTACGCTCAAACTAACGTTCGGAAGGTCATCTAAAAAACGAGCCCTCGGTGGTGTCGCTGTGACTTGTTGTTCTTTAGTTATCGGCAACCAATGCCATCTATCGGGAAAAACGCCACGAACTTTTTCCCAGACCCAATATATAATATATAAATATATATATATATATATATATATATATATATATATATATTATGCTTTCTAATAACATGAAAATCCTTACTTTAATTTCTTAATTGAAAAAATATTACTCTAAAGAACGATAAACAAAAAAAAATTGATTATCACAGAATTATCCAATGTACTTAGAACTTGTTTGCTAGCAACGATATATTTTTCCGCATTTACTTTACAATGTTTACATTACGCATAAAGTTAAAACATGACGTGAAAGATTTATGGCATCCGAAAGGCGTTATAATAAGCGACATAAAAGACCTTAATCTTGAGGACAACTTCATGTAAGATTTCACCACAATTATTTGTTGTGAATGTTATGAGGGAGGGTTCTATTCTTCTGAATGTTTGCAGATGAATAGCGATGTAAATATAATTGACTTCGAGTGTATTCGAATTTATGAATCTTTACAGTAAATTTCAACAATGCCCTAAGTTTATTTACATTAGTATATATTTAATAACAGAATGGGATAATTTTTTTTTATTTGTTGTGTAATTGTGAAATTTGTTTGCATTTTTATAGTATACATAAGCTTTAGCAAGGAAACCCAAAAACGGATATTAATTGCTTAAATTGAATAACATTAGCTATCATTTAAATGAAATTTGACGAATATAGATTTAAAATTTACAATTAAAAACGTTTATTTCTGCGTAATTTATTAATATATTCATGATTTACCTTAATATAATAATTACTTATTAATCCAGCAATTATTTTCGGAGCTGTCGCTTTTGTTAACTTGTTTTTATATATTATTTTATTTATTATTTATTTATTTATTTATTATTTTAATATATTATATTAACATGACAAAATTAAGAACAATCATTTTATAATTGAATATCTATTTTATTCTTCGTTCTACACTTTCCACACAGATTCTGTTCATCTGTGTAACATTTGATCTTGGACAAAGGTATCGTGGGAAAATGCAACAATTATGAAGCGTGACCATACAGGATGAAGCGCGAAAGACGATCGTGAAAGGTGTGTCAGAGTGAAACAAGTAGGGCGAATCCTGGATCTCCACGAACAGGTAGGTAACCCATGTCGGTACTGTGTTGTGTTTGGCTACTATTTAACTCATTAGGGGTAACTGGATACACACAAAAGGCGTGTGACCAGCCTCATTTTTTAAGAATGAAGTGCAGAGGAAAGGGATATTACATAGTGTTTTACCGTTAGTTGTTTTTTGTGAAGAACTTGATTTTTTTCTCTTGCTGCAATTTAAACGAAAGCTAATGTGTTCTTAGATAATTTCTGAGAGACGTTTTTAGTAATTTCTACTTGAAAGACTAACCTAAAAATAAAAAATACAGTTAATCCAATTAAATTTAAAATATGTCGCTGAAATTGTATACCGCACAAATTTTTTTTATTATTAAATTGTTTTGCTTTATGTCGGCCTCTAGTAATTTCTCGCCTAACCTATTTAAAAAGTACTCAATTTGCACAGCTATATTTACATAGAGTATCTCGCTTAGTGTAGAAGATACATATATCTTTGGTCAAGTTAAATGAATTATCACTAAGAACTAGTTAAACTATAAGATATTTTTCAATATCCATATTTCTATATATTTCAGGATATAGCAAGAAAAAGGTCAATACTAGCTACATCTTGGCTTCCAAGCTGGAATCGTGTTTTTGAAATTTCTGCCGCCGATATTTCGTCTTCACTTGTATGAAACATCTTCGGGGCTTAACTGTTGCTACTGTGTTGTTACACTGGAACTGGTGCAAGTCTTGAGGATAGGTTTATGTAGAAATATTGGTCACGGGTAAATGAAGCGTTACAGTTACAGTTGAGTTGTTCTCTATAGATTCATGAACTTTCTAACAAACACTATATTATACGAAGACACATCCGAAAGTTCCAGACTTTACTAACAGAATACTTCTATGTCACACACCATCATTAAACTCTCTAAGCGACCCTATCTACCAAAAAAAATTCTGTTCCTTCCAAAGGGCACACTTTTGCGCCTTATATCCCCACAGAAGACATCATTATTGGCATAGAGTCCGCTCTTGCCAGAATCTCTCCTACTAACGCCGATCTCATCCCTATCGAAACCACAAAAATCCTCACACCGGCTAAACCATCAATATCAAATCTTCAAAGATCCGAGATTTTAGCCCATAAAGCTCTGAAATCCGACTCTATCATCGTTGTACTAGAAGCTGATAAAAGCAACGTCACTGTTGCCATGGATAGTGATAAGTACGAATATAGAATACAAACCTTTCTCTAGGACAGTTCCTATACACTTCTTAAATAGTATCTCATTTCAGGAGTTTACGTTCAATAAGCTTCTAATTTACGTAACAATTGGGTAGACAACTTCAATATTTTTATATACTATTATTATAGAAACAGTATTTGGAATTATTAAAAATCTGAATATGGATACGAAAATTATTTATTTCAATATTAAAGTAACCAAATTTGTATTTTATTGGACTTCTTTTGTCATTTAACTTAATTTTCTGTTATTTTTAATGGTATTTACCTCCATTTTTTAATTAGAATTTCCTCTAACTGCTGTTTGGATAGATGTCATTCACATTTACATATATATAAGAGCAATACTTAGGATTGTTGTCGTACTGAAAGCAGTATCAGTCCATTATCTGCACGACTCCTTAAGTTTTAATTCCGTTGCTGACATATAACCCTATACAAGCATACTTCCACCTGCATGTTTAACAGAAACTAGCATACTTATTTTTAGGAAAATATCTTTCATGAGGGCATACTAATTTTTCATGTCACTGCCTAGTTCATTAAATTTGATTTCATTAGAGAAAAGTTCGCTTCTTCAAAAGTCTGTAAACTTGGTGAGGTACTTCTGTGCAAAAGCGAAAATCTAATTTTTTTGTTAATAGTTGAGATATAGGATTTCTTACTGCGGTATTACTTTTATAATTCCTACGATGCCTCTTTAGCGTATAAACACACAGTTACAACAATAGTGCCAAAATACGATTGTGAATTTAGTTTAAATTGTCATAAACTTAAATCAGGTTCGTTATTAACGATACGTGCAATGTATTTTGCTGCTTGGGCGTCCTTAGTGGTTGTCCTAGTACCATTTAACAACATTTTATATTATTACTTCTTAAGTACTACTTCTCTCTTTACTCTAATATTTCCTTTTAGTCTTCCGTCCTTTCATATTTTTATTGTAATGAATATCGAAATTCTGCTTATATTTTTCACAAGCTTACTATTATAATAAACGTATATTTTGAACGGGTCTTCATTATATGAATAATAGTTCTACTATGGGCAGGTTAATTTTATGCTGGAACAAAATATTTAAAAAATAGAGTGTCTGTGTTTTTACTTTCTTTCTAATATACATATGTATATACGTACATATATGTACTTTTGCAGGAATAAACATCGCACTAGAATTTAATTGTAATAAAGTTTGTTATAAGTTGATATAATCCTCTAAAACTGACCCCACATCTTTGTACATATGCTGAAGTTAGTTTATATACATCCTGACCGCACTAATTTCAATAATTCACGGAATCGTTTTTGACCACCGGAAGTGTGGATAACAAACACACGTGACTCCTCCATCGAAACACGAATCCTCGATCATCGGCACTGATCGACTTTACTCGTTCGTCCTGTGAGAAATGTTTTATGGTATTGTTCTCACCGTTCATGACTATGTGGGGACCTTCTCCCTGTTTGTGTATATTATGTATAGAGGATGATGCGATGCCGTTGTGTTCAGGTAGTAACTATGGTACCGACAAGGTGTTGGCGACGCGAGGGAACAAGAGGAAATGCACCTGTAACGCAATTTCGTTGAGAACTTCCGATTGGGGCGGTCGCATACTTCCATGTGGATAAATCTATGAATATTACAGAATACATTAAAACTACCACCCTAAATCGAAACATAATACAATTTTATATGTTGCGAGTATTTATATGTGATAATAAAACAGAATCTTTATCTTCCATTTAACTTTTTAAAAGTATTTCATCAGAAAATTATTTCTGTTTCTGTAAGTACTCTTTCAATATTACATACAGTTTACTATACAGTAACGGAGAACCTTTAAATATTTTCTGTCTATGGGAAAACTAACAAAGCAAAAAAGAAAAAAGTGAATACTTTTAAAACAGCACACAAAAAATTATCAACCCCAAATGATAAAAATTTTATTATGGAGTGAAACCAACTATCAAAAATATTTAATTTTATTTATTTGCCTTTGAGTAAAAATAATATTAAATAGTTTGCCACACAAAAGGAAATAATAGCAAATTTATTAAAGCTAGCTGCTTATGTGGGAGTGGAAAATATAACGCATTTAATAAATACTTTGTTATAAACGGGGGTGCTATCGAAATATGCCAAAATATCTACAAAACTATTAATTATATATAAACAATTATTAAACCATGTTGAACAAGATAGACTATCAAAAGAGTGGAGGTTCAGAAAAAATAAAGTTACGAAATAGCATCGCAATTAACCATAACATAATAGAAAGAGTTCATAGTATAAGGATCAGTTGTAATAATAGTATTCTTGGATTTGAAGAGTGCTTTCGAGACAATTATCAGAGAGTTGAATAAGCGAATAAAATGATCAAAACACTATTGAAATGGTTTAAGAGCTACTTCGCAAATAAGAAACAAGTGCAATGTAAAGACATTATACGTATTTGAATTGAAAGTAAAGTATGGGGTTCCACAGGATAGTATATTAGGGTTTTTATTCATTTTGTACATGAGTGATACGTAGTAAGATTATTACTTCTTTGCAAAAGATACAATACTCTATTTAGCAATTTTGACAATTCATAAATGGTTACAGTAAAAATAAGTTAATATTACATATAAGTAGAAAAAACAAAGACCATAATATTAAATAGCAATAGAGAGGTATTAAAATTGGGAGGTAACGGCGCATGTTTCAGAAAAGTGAAAGAGGATTAGAAAGCAATGAATGTAAATTAACACATGAACACCTTTTTAAATAGCGTTTCCGGTATGCTGATGCATAAAGTGGATGTCATCGGTTAAACATTTGCAGCATGTTTTAAAACTATCTTCATATAACAGCGTTCGCCATGTGATCTGCGAGTTACTGTTAGTGCAAAAACACCTTATTTTCCGAAGATTTGTATTCGAGTAGATATAGTAATGCGCGTAATATACGAATAATTCTTCTCTTTGATTTTATTTATTTCTTATATATCATATATATGGATTATTCGTATAAAAATGCGAAATATTTTATATATTTGTATATACATATTAGGTCTACCGGAAAATCCTGTTCGTTTTTAGAATAAAATAAAATAATACATTTTTCATACCTAGAATAATTCCCATCATTATTTATGTCTTCTTGACGTGATGGCAAGTTGTATATCCCATTTTTAAAAATGTCTTATCCCTATAGACGAAAAATTGAACCAGTGCTTGTCTGCCTACGTGCCACTGTATTTTGTACGAATTCTAACAAGGAAGAAATGCTAGAGTAGCGTGTGGAAATTTATTGAAAGTGTTTGATGAAGGTACAGTTTCTGATAAAACATACACAAGATAGGTGTTTTCGACCTTTCTGATAAGCCACGTTCTGGGCGACCATCTTTGATCGACGGTGATATTGTTAAGATTATGTTAGAACCAAATCCTATCTTGACAAAATTGGAAATTGTGGAAAGGCTTGATTCAGGTCAACAAACCATTTCGAACTATATTCAGAAACTAGGATTGGTGTAGAAATATTGGAGATGGGTGCCACATGAGTTAAGTGACAAGAATTTGAATGATTGAGTCATCATATGCACATTTCTGCTTGCATGATGATAACTGGGGATGAAAAGTGGATTATCTATGAAAACATCGCAAGGGAAAGCGCATATCGTGAATGTGGAAAACCTGCCCCCTTCACCTCTAAATCGAAGTTGAGTCTGAGTAAGCGAATTAGATAATTTAACAACAGCACTGTAAGAAAAGAAGCCGGCGATGTTCTATAGGAATGACATCATACTGCTTCATGATAGTGCTAGGCCACATAGTGCCTTAGGGAATCGTCAGAAACTCGTATAGCTAGGCTGGAAAATTCTATCGTATTCATCATACTCCCCGGACCTAGCATCTTCCAATTATTACTTGTTTCTGTCCTTACAAAATCTTTTGCATAATAAAAGATTCAAAATCAAGAATATATCAGACAAGCACTGATTCAATTTTTCGTCTCTAGGGATAAGACATTCTCAAAAATGGAATATACAAATTGTCATCAAGTTGGCAAGAAGCCATAAATAATGATGGAAATTATATTATTCAATAAAGTTTATAGGAGGTATGAAAAATTTATTATTTTCCTTATTTACCTTTCTGATAGACCTGATTTATACTCATTAATAATTATATAGAATGTCGAATTAATTTATAAGACAACTATTCTAATAATACGATTTTATGTATATATAAGTATATATTTCTATGTAAATGCAATGATCTAATTGTTTAGATCTAAATTTTTTACTTGCATTTTACTTACTGTGCAACATTAATAAAAATGTTGCACTCGATCTATTAGTATAATGATTAACATAAAAGCTTTGCACCAAATCATCACATTATCTTAGGCTTTTAAATTAGTAGAATAATTTTGAATATAACTAATATAAATTTAAGAAGTTCATCGTCATCTTCATTAAGCATTCTAAACTGGCATTAATTTAAAAATCAAAAGGTATGCCGCTGGAACTTTTACTTAAAATACTAATTCTCGGAATTCCAATTACATTAACAAAATTAAATATTCTATAGAAATCAGTATGCAAAATGCAGCGTGAAAATTAATTCCTCATGTTCTCTATTTTTTTAATACTGTCCCAACAACAAGAGAGAGAATACAGTTATTTGAAGCCTTTTGTTACCATTTAACCAACAAATAGAGAATAAAATTATGATTCAGATCGTCAACTACTGATAGTAAATGAACTTATATAAAAAAAAAACCATCGATCGACATCTGATAATGAAATACTTGCATAATTAAAATATCCTAACAGCTACTGATATTATATTAGTATTATTGATAAATTAGTATGTTAAAGAAAGATCCAAATTTTACCAGATAAAACTGATTTTTGTCACAAATCCGTTAAATGTAACTAATATTATTTTAATTATGCAAGAATTTCATCATTGACGTCGACCGGTCATTTCTGCATATCAGGACGTTCATTTCTCACGGTTACATAAAGACACTAAAGATATGTAAAACTACAGATATTTAACCGATCTTATTCACTTTGTCTATCTACATACTGAAGACATTGCTTAAAAGAGCAGGTGTTATTTTATTCATTACCTACTAAATCCCCTACTTGATGCACGCGTCGCTGACTGAACACTAGCAGTGCCAACTCTATTGAGAGGAACAGAAGTAGATATATTTGATTCAATTAAATATATAGGAGTGATCGTTCGCAACAATTTAATTAACATATACAATACGTAAGCAATATAGTAGAAACATTATCTATAATACTGTAGTTCTTCCATACTTATTTTGCTGAAACGATAATATTTGTATATTAGAATATACAGTGGATGTCAAGCCAATTGAAATGATTAAGTATTGGGTTGGCAACTAAGTACTTTCAGTTTTTACTGATAGAGAGCGTTGCTTTATTTTTTTGTATAACCTATGTTAGTGCTGTACTTTACCGTTTGTCGCGTGATACTAGTCACATTGACATAACTTCAGAAGCAAGTAGTGTGTGATTTTTATTAAAGCTATTAGTTGTGGATTAATTTTAAATGGAGTGCAGAAACGAACATTTTCGACATATTTTACTATTTTATTTCCGTAAAGGAAAGAAAGCTGCTGCGGCTCACAAAAAGATATGTGAAGTTTATGGTGCTAATTGCTTAACAGAACGCACGTGTCAGAATTGGTATAAAAAAATCCGTTCTGGAGATTTTTCCCTCAGAGATGAGCAACGTTCTGGTCGGCCTACTGAAGTTGATGATGACCAAATCAAAGTCATAATTGAAGAGGATCGTCATATAACTGTTCGAGAGGTTGCGGAGAGGTTACATGTATCGCACACAACAATTGCAAAACATTTAAAATGTCTTGGCCTAGTTAAGAAGCTTGATATTTGCATACCTCACGAATTGAAAGAAATTCATTTAACACAAAGAATCAACTTTTGCGATATGCACCTTGGACGAAATGAAACTGACCCTTTCTTAAAAAGAATCATCACTGGTGATGAAAAATGGGTCCTATACAGTAATATAGTTCGAAAACGATCATGGAGCAAACACGATAAACCAGCTCAAACCACATCGAAAGCAGAATTGCATCCAAAAAAGATCATGCTGTCAGTTTGGTCGGATTACAAAGGCGTTGTGTTTTTTGAGCTGCTTCCAAGGAACCAAACGATCTATTCTGATGTTTATTGTCAACAATTAATAAAACTGGATGAAGCAATCAAAGAAAAACGGCCAGAATTGTCAAATCGGAAAGGTGTAGTTTCCCACCAAGATAATGCAAGGCCTCACACATCTTTGGGAACTCGTGGGAAGCTATTGGAGCTTGGCTGGGAAGTGATGCCACATCCCCCATACAGCCCTGATCTAGCACCATCTGATTACCATTTATTTCGAAGTTTGCAGAATTCTTTGAATGGTAAAACTTTCAAAAATGACGATGACCTTCACTCGCACCTGGTTCAGTTTTTTGCTGATAAGGACCAGAAATTTTATGAGCGCGGAATCATGCAGCTGAAAGAAAGATGGCAAAAGGTCATTGAGCAAAATGGAAAATACATAATTGATTAAAAACTATTCTTTGTTTAAAAAAAAAAGTGTTTTATTTTATACTACAAAACCGAAAGTACTTGGTTGCCAACCCAATACATAAGATCTTGTAGAAATTTCTACGTTGATTTTTATTCATGAGATTGTAGTGGGAGTAATATCTAAGTATTTTGTTAATTATATACCACAGCTTAAAGATATTAATAATTATAATACTGCAATAGAAATAAATGTAATATGGGCATAGAATAGAAAGAAGTGAGGCAGAAATTTTGTTTTTCGTTCTTTATTAAACATAAAGAAAATGTTTTTTTATTTCTTTCATACAATAATAAAGTACAAAATGTGATTATTACGAATTGTTACTGAACAATAAAGACTGCAAACATAATAATAATCGGTAAACGCTCTTCTGCTTGCGTTTATAAGTTCTCTTATCTATTTATTTCTTAGTAAAGCCAAAACGGAATAACGGGTGTTTTTTTTTAGAGGTATAGAGCTTTAAGTTGGCAACACTGTTTTAACTGGCGGCCATTTTGTCAGCTGTTAAGTGATTTATATTTAGTTTGGTTTGTCATTTCAACACGAATAGACTGACGCCTGAACAACGCTTGCAAATTGTACAAATTTATTTTGAAAATCATGGTTCTGTTCGAAATACGTATCGCGCACTACGTCAATATTACGGTCAACATAATCGTCTATCAGAGCAATTAATTCGATTAACTATGGAACGTTTTTGCACCACGTATACTCTAAATGATAACACGCATCCAGAGAGACGTCGTACAGTGCGTACAGAAGAAGTCATTGCTGCTGTAGAGCGTAGCGTAGAGGAAGACCCGAATCAGTCTATCCGCCATCGTGCACAGGAATTGGATATGTGTCCATCCACTTTATGGAAGATTTTGCGGAAAGATCTAGGTTTGCGTGCTTACAAAATCCAACTCGTGCAAGAATTGAAGCCACACGATCACCTAGCAAGGCGTAGATTCGGTGAATGGGCCCAAAACAAGATTGCCGTTGATCCCTATTTTCATAATCGAATTTTGTTTAGCGATGAAGCTCACTTTTGGTTGAATGGATACGTCAATAAACAAATCTGCCGTATTTGGAGTGATGATAATCCTCAAGTGTATGTTGAGACACCGTTATATCCAGAAAAACTGACTGTTTGGTGTGCTTTATGGGCTGGTGGAATAATTGGTCCTTACTTCTTCAAAAACGAAGCTGGCCAGAACGTTACAGTCCATGGTGACGGCTATAGAGCCATGATTACTGACTTTTTCGTTCTTCAATTGAACAATCATGATGTGCAGGAGTTGTGGTTTCAACAAGACGGCGCAACATGTCACACAGCTCGTGCCACAATTGATTTATTGAAGGAAACGTTTGGTAACCGCATAGTTTCACGTTTCGGACCCGTGAACTGGCCTCCAAGATCGTGCGATTTAACGCCGCTTGACTATTTTCTGTGGGGATATGTGAAGTCGCTAGTCTACGCCGATAAGCCCGAAACGATTGACCACTTGGAGGACAACATTCGCCGCGTTATTGCCGATATACGGCCACAAATGTTGGAAAAAGTCATCGAAAATTGGCCCTCTAGATTAGACTACGTCCGAGCCAGCCGTGGCGGTCATATGCCAGAAGTCATATTTAAATTATAATGCCAGAAGATTATCTTTCGAATAAAGTAAATTTCATGTCAATTTAAAAAAATCATATTTGTTTTATTCCATTTCAAAGTTCTATACCTCTAAAAAAAACACCCGTTAGTTGGTGTTGCAGGTTTCATGTTTATCGTATTACTTATATATAGTTATATACTACATTGTTTTCTTAGACATAACTGCAGGTACAAAACAATATAATTTTCGAAGAAACCGTATAAAGTGCATTTTCTTTAAACTGTTTTTTAAATAATACGTAAAGTTGAACATTTGTCCGGCTAACCAGTGACAGCATTTCCGATGCCTGCATAATATAATATACAGGAATAGCAATTGTATTACTTGCGATGTTAGTAATTTGCCTGTTCAGCCTTCCCAGCGTGGTTGTAACAAAATAAACACAAATAAATTAATTGAATTTTAACTAAGTAAATGCATATACATATTCATATTCTACACATTATATAGCAGATTGTTTCTAAAGTTATCCATAATAATAAAGAGCGCTCGATCGCTACCCATGTACGTCATACATCGTTGTACGGCCTAGGTAAGCTCCTGCAAAGCTAGCCATATAACGAAAATAAATTTCGTGAGATCAGTTTTAATTTCATGGAATAAATTCGAAATATCACTAAATGTATTATAATAGAATTATTATTTTACGAGATTTACAAATACCATTTATCAGTTAAAAACAGAAATAAAAATTAAATCGTATATGTGTGTCCAGTTAAAATCAAATTACCTGGCGGTGAATCAGGTATTACACACTTTTAATGCATAGTAATTAGCCGAACTATAAGATAGCAGGTACCAGGTTCGTATTGAGAACGCTTCAGAATTTGTACCTATTTAAATTATATACGTAAATCGGGATAATTAGACAAATTATATTTTAATATTCTCACATGAAAGATACAAATTCAAAGTCATTTAAAAGTGACTAAATATTTTAATTTTGTAAATCTCGGTACACCTTTTACTGTTATTAATATTTATTAAGAAAAGATCAACTCTCAAATTTTAAGCTGTTGTAGGTCACTCCATTATGTAGTAGGTGTCTACGGGCTACAGCGCATCTCTATCACCGCCAAGTACATACTAAAAATAAAAAATGAACGATTTTAAATTTTAATCAATCCAATGAAGAAGATACGTATAGTAAACATCAACTGGCGTACAAGTCAAGGTTTTGACTTGTACGCCAGTTGATGTTTATACACGCAACTTAAATTTACTGAGGCGACAATTGTTACTGGCGCCACTAATCTATGCATAGTGTAAACCCTCTTTAATAGTATATTCATTATCTAATCCACCTCAGTAAATATAAATAAATTAATTTAAATCCAATAAAATTTTAATACGGGTTTGTCTCCTTAATATTAAAATTTAAAACTCCTTTTTTCTATAATTTGTTTTTCATCTTAATTATTATCTATTCTTATACACCCGCTTCACCTTAACATACTGGCTAGACAACATTAAATATAAAACAGGATTCATTTAGATAAATTTGTATTGCGAATGTAAAATTGATTATTTATTAAATTATGTTACGATCTTCACAGGTGACAGTAAAATAAGTACATTCTAATATAAGTAAAGCAATCATTAAAATCGAATATTTAATTCTAAAATATTTGCTTTATATTAAATGAAAAAAAGACAATTTGAAACTTTTCAGCGTCATCTATATCTAAAGTGGCAATTCTCTTAAATGTAAAATAAAATTTCTAAAATCATTTGCTAATAATTCGAGTTCTCTCCATCAGATGGCACTAGATGTTACCGTTGGAATATTTCTAAACACTAATATTTGAAATAATTTTTTCCAAGAATTTTTTAACAAATTTTAACTTTTTTCATCTTTCTTATAAGCATCGACATCCTTTTTTGTGCAATATAAAATAGAGTATGATTTTACATTTTTGTTCGTACACATACGAATATGCAGGCGAGCGTAACTTCAATGGCCAAAGTCTATTCCAAGCTCTAGTTTTCTTACATACTACCAGGTAGCGCTGCACGTTGGAGTGAAGCTAGTTGAAAATGTGTGTAATGTTGTAATTTCATAGTAGTCGTTCGTTTTGCAAGTGCTTTGTTTCGTACGTTTATGATTGTTCATTGCTCTAGAAATATTTTTATTATTTTTTGGTGTTTACTTAGTTATAAGAGACTGTGTAGTTTAAAATTGTAAACAAGTGCTCAAGGCATATATTAATATAATTTTATATTGGTTTTCAAACGCCATTATAAGTTGTAGGTATTTGGTTAATTTATGCTTTATATATTTTTTACTAACATCGTATTTATTACATACAATACATGTTTCTATATTTTTATTTTAGATTTTAAAATCCAGATGTCAAAATCTAAGCAAGCATATCAAAAATGTGCAATATTAAATTGCACTAATAAATACAGCAGTAATCCAAACATCACGTATCATCGGTTTCCTCAAAATGATTCATTATGTTTGCTATGGTTAATTAAAGCAAATAACCCCATCTTGGTAGATCGATCTTTAAAATATATTAGACAATGTTATACGATTTGTGGCAAACATTTTAAAGTATCAGATTTTCAAACAGTAGAACTTAAAAAATTAAATCGTGGAGCGATACCTTTATTACATCTCAGCGGAGACTCTGATTGATCAAGCAAAATATCATTTCATGTATCTCTAGAAAATTGACATTCAAGAAAAACTTCCAAATGAAAGTTTGAATTTAAAAATTTTTAATAAAGCCTTATATAAAATGTTTGCATCTGTTTATTTGCAGGCGATACTTTTATTGATTTTCAGAATGTTACATAAGACCATACTTCCGTATATCAGTCATACACCTTGCAAAAAGCTACACTGAATATTAATCCTCTTCACTCAGAGCCATTTTAGTATGAATTATGTAGAAAAGTTTCTTTATAACACAATGTCTTTCTTGAAAGTTTTATCTACAACATGAACATAATGCAATGTATAATATGTATTTGGACGCAAACTTGTTACATTTCGCACTTCTGAATGTGTGTTCGGTTCCAAGCTGTTAAAGTTAAAAAAAATAAAAACAAAGTTTAGGTAATTTTGTTTCATATTTATTTAGAGTGTAATTGTAAATACTTGTTTATACAGAAAATAAAAATTGCAAACTATGAATCAGAGAAAAATTATATATTCGTGTAGTGTTTTTTACAGTTACACTACCGCTCAAGTATTTGGTCACCCTTGTTGCATTACAGTTTTATAGAAAAGTTGTAATTATAAAACTTATTTCTGTAGTAAGAAATAGTTTAATAGTAAACATTAAAATCTATAAAAGCTTATTCAAAAATAATTATGCGATTACCGTATTATTCACAATGAATGATAATACCCTAATAAAACTTCAGGTAGAATAATTACACTTAAGGGATTAAGTCTCTCAATTCTTGGAAATTTTCGTTTGTTATGATTTTATTTTAAGGTAGGGTCTTATTGTAAACTATACTAGTATTTATACTTAGGTATTTTGGCAAAATTGCAGTTAGCTTTTATGAGGTGGTCATAGTGATAACATCATATGTTTCGAAGAAGTTAAATCGGTTAGAAATTCCAAAACGGAAAGAATTGAGTGTTGAAACACAATCATTTATAATCGCATACCATAAAACTGGCAAAAGCAACCGCGAAATTGCCACAGAACTTAAATTAAATCAATCCACCGTGGGTTATATCATCAAAAAACACCGCGAATGTGAAAGTGTGTTGAGCAGAATTCGAAACGGGAGACCACGCAGCAGAAGATCTTGCAATGGTGATAACAAGCAAGAGAAATAGACGAAAAACAGCCCCAGAAATAACAACAGAAATGAATACTGTTCGTCGAAAACCCAAAGTATTTCCACAGTTAAACGGCGATTAAAACAAGTCGGTCTTCATGGACGAATTGCAATGCGGAAGCCGCTTTTACGCAAGCAAAACAAGCAGAAACTTTTAAGTGGGCACGCGATCACCAAAATTGGACCATCGAAGACGAATAAAGTAGTGTGGCCCGATGTATACAAATTCGAGATTTTCGGTTCACGAAGACGTGTTTATGTGAAGAGGTCTGTGGATGAGCGTGCCCGGGAAGAATGCATATCCCCTACTGTTAAGCACGTTGGAGGTTCAGTCATGATATGGGGTTGCTTTTCTGAATCAAATGTGGGCAATCTCATAAAAATCGAAGATATACCAAAAAAAAACAGTATTAGCGTATAGCATACCCCTCTGGAATTAAAATTTCGGGTCAGAATTTTATCTTCCAACAAGTTAATGACCCGAAGCACACTTCCAAACGAAGCCGGGAATATTTGCAGAAACTGGAGGACGAGGGAACCATAAAAGTTATGGCTGGCCTCCCATTTAAATCTCATCGAGTTGCTGTGGGAAGAACTTGACCAAGAGGTGAGAAAATCGGTCCCCACATCTGCTGTTGATATGTTGAAGAACCTGCAAGAGCCATGCTGCAGTGATTTAAAATAAAGGAGAGCATATAGACGAGTCTAAAATTTAGTTAAATATATTATACAACAATTTATTTTAAATGTAAAAATATACACTTATGAGCGATAGTGTATATACTTAGAACATAATTTTTATTAATGCCTAATTTTTGATTAAACTACAAGGAGAGTTTTTAAGATACGTTTTCTTTATTACGAAAATTTTATCTTCTTACATGTAAACACAGAAAAAATTTTCCTCTAAGGAGATTAAAATATTGGTAGTTAGTAGTAAATATCATCCATTTTTTCTTACATGTTCATGAAGCTTACCTGTATGTTCTCAATGTGAAAATAATTTCGTATTTTTGGCTAGAAGTCATACGCATGATAAGTAACATAATAGTAGGCTTTTGGTTCAGTGGTGGCGAAGATCATTTCTCGGTACTAGTATTAAGCAACAGAGGCGCTTATTCTAGAGCTCGCTTTTTGAAATAAGACCTTATGAGCATAAAATCGAGTTTTTTTAGTTATGTAAGTTAGTCTTTTTGAAAATAATAATTAAAATAATCATTTATGTCATTTATAAGTTACACATCTGCGATACGTTAATTTTATATTGAGTAATCGAAGTCAATGCTTTTTATATGCCAAGCATATAAAAAGTGTATGTATATTATAATTAAGCCAATAAAGGCAGAGTGTATTAAAGTAATAAATCAAAAGTTTATCCACCTAAATATTAAAGTTTTAAATAATAATTAAATTGATTAAATTTTAACACTTCTGTGAACTTAATTTAATATTCTGTCCTTGGAAATGTAGCATTTAACTTAAAACCTTCAAGCAAGAGGAAATCCCTTGCTTTAATTAATGACATTATCGATTAATATAGAGTAGAATCTAGATAATAAAATGTTTGATAATTAGGAAGTATATCAAAATATGTTTCAATATTTTAACGCAACGGTAGCGAATATATGCATAATTATCATACCTTGTCTCAGAATTAGCAGGAGTGATTCAAATATTGCGCCAAGATAGTACATATTTTTAAGAGATTTCATTGGTTCTTAAACAGAGAAGTTTAATATGGATAAATGAATGCCATATATCCGCCATTTATCATAACCTGTAAGCGTTTAATTACATTTTTGCATTGTTTTACTATATTTTTCTGTATTATTTAATAAAATATGTACTTTTAAGTACAAAAATACAATGAGTGATCACCAAGGTTTTTGCAAACAGTTAGTATCACAACCCAGAAAGTGTGAACGACTGGGATATCTGACACATGAAGAAAAACAGTTTTGAATATACATATATAAAATGTTAACCCTGCAAACTCCACCAATGGGAACGACAGTAATTGTAACGAACATCTCTGAAACGCTAAGTAAGTTGTAGGTATTACTTCTATAACAATATATTATCACAATCAACAGTTTGCATATATGTCAATTCTTAGTAGAGATCTATTGGGTTGGCAACTAAGTACTTTCGGTTTTGTAGTATAAAATAAAACACTTTTTTTTTAAACCAAGAATAATTTTTAATCAATTATATATTTTCCATTTTGCTCAATGACCTTTTTTGCCATCTTTCTTTCAGCTGCATGATTCCGCGCTCATAAAATTTCTGGTCCTTATTAGCAAAAACTGAACCAGGGGCGAGTGAAGGTCATCGTCATTTGTGAAAGTTTTACCATTCAAAGAATTCTGCAAACTTTGAAATAAATGGTAATCAGATGGTGCTAGATCAGGGCTGTATGGGGGATGTGGCATCACTTCCCAGCCAAGCTCCAATAGTTTCCCACGAGTTGCCAAAGATGTCTGAGGCCTTGCATTATCTTGGTGGAAAACTACACCTTTCCGATTTGACAATTCTGGCCGTTTTTCTTTGATTGCTTCATCCAGTTCTATTAATTGTTGACAGTAAACATCAGAATTGATCGTTTGGTTCCTTGGAAGCAGCTCAAAAAGCACAACACCTTTGTAATCCCACCAAAGTGACAGCATGATCTTTTTTGGGTGCATGTGGTTTGAGCTGGTTTATCGTGTTTGCTCCATGATCGTTTTCGAACTATGCTACTGTACAGGATCCATTTTTCATCACCAGTGATGATTTTTTTAAAGAAAGGGTCGGTTTCATTTCGTCTAAGGTGCATATCGCAAAAGTTAGCTTTAATAAAAATCACGCACTACGTGCTTCTGAAGTTACGTCAATGTGACTAGTATCACGCGACAAACGGTAAAGTACAGCACTAACATACGTTATACAAAAGATAAAGCAAAGCTCTCTATCAGTAAAAACCGAAAGTACTTAGTTACCAACCCAATACTTATGCCGCTATCAAATGTGAATGCTTATATCGTTTTTTGCTGCAAGTATTTTCATCACTTGGGGACGTTTTTAAAGATCTCATATACTCTTTATCACTAGTCCGATATGGTATACATGGCTGAGTAGAAACCCAGTCAAACAAGACGTAGTGTGTGCCTATGTACCTAACACTAACGTATACAATTAAGGAGGATCTTTTTTTAATAAGTTCCAGCATACAATCGTCCACGCATAATTCAGTCGAATCACGAACGTCAGGGCGATCTACAGCAAATTTAAGCCCGATTATCTTTGCAAAGCAGGGGTACCCATAACATTCTAGGTCCTTGTGCCACTATACGGCTATTTGCTTCAGCTTATGTTATTCCTTGTGCCGCAACCCCTATGTATAACGAGAACTGGCCACCATGGCGCATTTTGTTTAAATACGAGACGACGGGTAAAGACACAAGGTACGCGGTCCGAAACAGTCACATTGTTACGCCGGCGCCAAATTTGAGTGGACGACAACGATGAATGACTATTACATGTTCGCATCTCACGTTGGTGCCAAATTTGACCGAACGACAATGATGAATATTATATATTCGCATCGATGAAATATATATCGACGGACGCATGTATAGGTAACGTCCCAAACTACAGAGTTACGCAAACCCTACGAACCTGAACATTGCAATAAATCAATAAAATAAATATAAGAAAATGTGCATATGTCAAATTAATAAAATTAAATATAACTTGCGAATAAGTACCTAAAGTCCTTAACTCTTTTCCATTTTCAGGAAAATTTAAATATCTCATCAATATGCTTAATGAAAACTGCAGTACCAATTGCAGTACTTTCCCAAGATACATAAAAGCATTAACTAAAAATGTAACACACAAGATACAAATGTAATTAAAAAAAATTCAATTCTATAACGTTTTAAAAATACAAAGATGAAGATAATGATTTTTGGAATTTGTTTTGTTAAATGTTATATCTAAGATTGTATTTTACCTTGTGACATTATATGAAGAACCAAATTAGGTACAGAGTGACTGAGTAGCCTAGTATAAAATAATATTTTTAAAGCATACTCGAATTTACAAGTTTGCTTCTTATCAAAAGATAATTTTATAGAATTGTATTTATCAAATATTTATTTGAAAACCATTACAATTACAGCAGTTGAAAAATAAAGTATAATAGTAGTAATTCGTAACTTACCTTTCTTTGAACATAGGAAATCAAAATAAATGTTCATTTATAGCACCACGAATAAAACACCATCGTAAAGGCATTACACTCGTAGAAATTGTATATAAACATAGTACATAACAAGAAAATAATAGAAAATTGGACGCATATACATAATACATCAATTTGATATGGTTTGCTATCAGCTTGTTTCCATATGAGTGTTACGCCTTATTAGCTGTGCAATTTTAAATGCACGAAATAAAATTATTTTTTACGAATGTTTAACAAACAACTTTTTTTACAATATACAGTGCGTAAGTTACACCTACATATCATTGATTGCCTTTTCTTTTCTATATGCTAAACAAATATGTCTATGCTAAATTTTGAAGCACTGTAATATCAGAGTTTTTAGGCTTACTGTAAACTTTACGTCCTTTCTTTGATATTTCTTTTTATGATTAGTGTACAGTAAAACATACAAATGAAAACATAGTAAAATTCTTTATGTCCATTTATCACTTATTATGGCAAAAATTAACGAATTAAGTACGATTTATTGCCATACCTGCATTATTTGCCAGATTTAACACCGTCGCATTACCATCTTTTTCTGCGCCTAAAAATCTACCAAATAGAAATTTTCAACACAAAACGATGTGGATACTTTTTTAACGGACTAGACAGTAGATTCTGTCGAGAAAGAAACGCCATTACAAACCGCAAGATTCTTTTCTTTATTATTACTCAATGGAGTTAAAGCTTAAAAAAATAAATTACTTTAACTGCCCCACTTTAGGAAATCGGTCATCTAATATTGGACGTTGAAGCTTTCTAACACGGGATAGCACATTACAGTATTAAAATTACACTAAAAAACTATTTATTTAGAAATTCATTCAAAGTAAACATTAACTCGAAATATCAATATTTCTTACATCAATATTAGGCAAAATTCACTACGCTTTTTCACACTTGTCTATAATACATCAATAATTATTGCATCGTATCTATGGATCTCGTTAGCAGCCCTGAGAAAATAAGTCTGTGCAGAATAGACATTCTGCGTGGTTTGACAGATTTTTACTATTGTCAATATTATCCATTCGTAAGCTAATTGAAGAATGGGAACCAGTGGTGTCTCAAAAAGTACTTCTCTTTAGATTCTTCTTTAACTGCCGTTTACGCTTGCCTGGTGACTGTTTGGTTTTGATTCTCTATGTTTGATTTTAGTTTTTGTTTTATTTTGTGCTTCTGTCTTTCTTCAATATATAGTTTTTATCATCTTCATGTGGGACATCGTGGTGGTAACCTATGCCGATCCAGATGGAGAAGTTTGAAATTTAGTTGCTAAAATGTGGAATTAAACTATTATCGGTTGATCAAATAAAACTTTTAAATGCAGGGTCTAACATTACGTGGCCTTTCTGACTTAAATTCAAATTAGCTTATAACTATCGAGGTAGTAGTTGTAACAGATGAATTTTAGTTTGACGAGGATAGTCTCTAACAGAAGACAACTTTGATTTCCCGTATTGCTAGAGGAAAATCGTGATTACGAAATAGTTTCTATCAGAGGGACAGAGATTAGCGTTTCAAATTCATTTTTGATATTTTCAAGAATAGCAGCTCATCAATAGGGATTCTCAAAAGAATTCACTAATTTAGAATTTTTTTCTAATCTCCCATTTAACTACAGTAGGTTTTAATAAAATGAGAACATAAAATTCATGTCTAATGGTTGATACAATGAGTAATGTGTGACGGTGGGGGGGGGGGGGATTATAATTTTGACTTGATTTTCTCTAACCTGTTTAATAACATCTAATAGAAAATTTCGTTAGTGGTATTTGGTCTGTTATGTCAATAAGAACTTTCCTTATTCGATGCTCAATATTTCGCTATTTAGAGCATGTTCAAGAGCTTTTACTAAAAAATCCAAATGAAAACAACAAAATCATACATACTTGAGTTAATGCTACAATTTACAACAATTTTAAAATAATTTTTGTCAGAGTCGAACATTAAAATTTTTGCTAGCAATATGCAAGAGTATAACAAAAGACAATGAAAATACGATATAAAGCAAACAAGCAAAAATACGGACCCGATTTTTATGTCACATTTAATTCAAAGTATGTATAATTGTTAAAAGTATATGGTAAATTACTAGAAGAGAAACAGTTAATGTAAAATAATATTACAGTGAATAGTATCTGACTTAAAATTTATAGCATTTTCATGTTTGCTGAAATTTTTGTGTTTTTATATCGAAAATTATGCCATAACTTCCGAAAATGTGTACCTAAAGCACAACGTTTTCTTTTTCAATTTGGTTACCACTTCTACGTTGAGCAATATGAACTTTCAAAGTTTGTAAAGTTTGGTCGAATTTCTTCAAGCTTGTTGGAAGGTATCCTCTAAACTACATTCCATTTGAAGTGGTGAGAATGCTGTGATTGCTCAATATGCTATAGTTAGCTATTCTAATATTTGTGATAAGATAAAAATAGAATAAAATTTTTTTCCAATAAACATGAGGAAAAAATTATATATTTATATATTTTAAGCGAAGCATTGAGCGTCGGACAAAGGAATAAAAAAAGTTATAAGGCGGTTCAGTATCGAGTCTTTTAATACTCGTCGTCAGCCATAAATCACATTATTGAAAGAGATTTAATATTTATAATAATTATGTATAAATATATAATTAGGCTGCTTATGATGGTAATTAATGAAAATTAAAAATTTCTTCGCTGGAGAAGGAGTACAACATCCATCTGCCGTTTACTAGACGGCTGCCTTACTAATTAGACCTCTAAGCAGTACAATTTCGAGTCTCTTAACACGCCATAAATTACATTATGAAAACAGATCTAATATTTATAACTCGCAGTCAGGTCTTTGATGTTCATAATTGTATATAAATATATAACTAGGCTCTTTACAATGGGAAGTTAATAAAAATTAGTATCTCCTGCGATTGATTAACATACAGAACTTAATTTAAAATTTCTGCTCTGGAGAAGGAATCGAACCTCCATCTGCCGTTTACTAGACGGCTCTATTTCAGATTAGGCCACGAAGCAGTACAGTTTCGAATCTTTTAACGTGCCATAAATCATATAAAAAATTATAATTATGACTTAAATAAAAAGTTATAATGAACTCAAACTCTTTCGGTAATTTTGGGCCACCCTGTGCACATAACATATGGTAATATACATACATTATATATACATATATATATATATATATATATATATATATATATATATAACATTTTAGGTTAAATTATGATAAAATTAATTACAAGTTAGTTATGAGAGAAATCAATTTAAGCAAAATAGATATGCAATAATTTTTTTTTAAATACAGTATATTAATGGAGAATATTTTTAATTTAATTATGAAAAATTATATCTCGCAAGTAGTGGCCATTTTCTGCTTCGCATATTTGTGCTCTTTCCAAAGCATTTTCCATAACTTTTCACAAAACTTCAGGTGTTATGTTGTTGATTTCGTCGCGTATATTGGTTTTTAATTGTTTGATGGTTCTAGGCTTATTAATATAGACTTTTCCTTTCAAATAACTCCAAAGGAAAAAGTCTGGAGCGGTTAAATCCCGTTATCGCGGAGACCAATTAAAATCGCTGTACGCAGTGTGCGCTGGGGCTCTATCCTGTTGGAACTATACTTGCGGATGGTTTTCCACGGCCTTAAAAAAATTTTCAAAATTGGCCGATATCGAACGCCAGTGATGGAAACGGCGACATTGTGTTCATTTTCAAACAAATATGGGTCAATTATCCTTTCGAACGAAACACCGCACTAAACAGTACATTTAAGTGGGTGTAATCGACGCTGTTGAACTACTCTTGGATTTTCCGTAGCCCATATCCTGCAGTTTTGCCTACTAACGAACCCATTTAATTGGAAATATGCTTCGTCGCTCATAATTAAATTATGAATAAAATCATGATTCTCTTCTGCTTTTTGATGAAAATAAATTGCATAATCAAGTCGTTGCTGGTAATCTGTCGGTTTCAATTGTTGGACAAGCTGAATTTTGTATGGAAATATTCTTCTTGTATGCAAAATTCTCTGCAGCTACCTTCGTGAGAAGCCAAGTTGTGTCGAACGTCTCCTGGTTGATGTTTCTCCATCTTCCCGAATGCTCTCCTGTATCCGTTCAATATTGTTATCCGTGTGCACCGTTCGTCGTCTGCCGGCACCAGGAAGGTTCCCTACTGCCCCTTGTTGTCGAAAATTTGTAACTAGATGGTTTATTGTCAATTCTGAGGGTCCAACCCGCATATTAAAACAACGACGGTATGCACGCCGAGTCAAAACAATGGACCGTTGATTTGAGAAATAAAGTTCAACGATTTGGGTACGTTGTTCAATTGTGTACTGTTCTATCTTAAATTCCCAAAGTCTTCTTTACAAAATACTGAAAGGAAATAAAAAAAAATTATAATAAAAAATTTAGGAATTCAAACCCTTCGGTAATTTTGCACCACGCTGTATAAATTGATGCTACTATAATTGTAAATTCAGTACAAATAAATCATATTTAGCTAAATTTTGTGTAGAAAGAAGAGCGAAAACAATATTTGTGTAAGTATATTTGTGGATTTTGAAAAATAATTTAAGTAAAAGATGTGTTACAATCATAAAATTGTACCAGAATATGCTGTTAGAATACGTATAATTTCAGCTGTTCATTTGTAATACTTAACGCTCACGTGTGTCTGTCTGCTGTAGATCATAATACGACCGATTTAATTTATCGATTACAGATTCCATCGAAACTTTAATTTGGTTTAATAGAATTTAGTTTATCAAATCATGTATTTATTGTCTTTGTATTCAATGAAATTTTTCGGGGTAGTTTTGTAATTATCTGGCTATAATCTTAGAATTCACTTTTTGTTAATGCCTGGTCATTTATAAGAAGATGGCACTCGAGTTGCCTCTATCTTTCCTACGCTAACGTTGTAAGTGATTACAAGTTTCCGATCTTACGCCATTTAAGAGTCCTAACTAGGAATTTAAAATCGGGCTTATTATATTAGGAATGGTTTGATACATTTCGGTCAACATTGGTTGGACTAGAATAAAGCCGTATTAAATGTTTTATCGATGTTATAGTGAAGGCTAATTGGGCAGGTTCGTAAAATTCAAATGAGAATCTGTGGTTATTTTTCTCCAAGGATCGATCTTAGATCTAGTTAATTAACCCTCAAAAAAGAACACCACATAGAAGCTTTTTTCCTTTGGGCTTCCCTAATTGGTATAAACTAAACGTATGGACGCAGTAAAGGTGTAAGTGAAATTCCACGCCGATCAAAGAGAAAATAGGGCTTATCCCCACGCTCAAGGGGTATCAAGGACATTTAAGTGGTCCATCAAGGTTGATTGAAGCATTCATATCTCGGATACAGATGTTAGTACAATATTAACTGACAGAGAGAACAACGTATTTTGTGAATCCTCTGTTTCAATATCGGCAGAAGGGCTTTCAGAGTTACAATTTTGTGGCGTCCTATAACATCGTATTAACAGGGAACCCCTCCCGCCCTCCGCATTTATTTTGAACTATTGGGTTGGCAACTAAGTACTTTCGGTTTTGTAGTATAAAATAAAACACTTTTTTTTTAAACAAAGAATAGTTTTTAATCAATTATATATTTTCCATTTTGCTCAATGACCTTTTGCCATCTTTCTTTCAGCTGCATGATTCCGCGCTCATAAAATTTCTGGTCCTTATCAGCAAAAACTGAACCAGGTGCGAGTGAAGGTCATCGTCATTTGTGAAAGTTTTACCATTCAAAGAATTCTGCAAATTTCGAAATAAATGGTAATCAGATGGTGCTAGATCAGGGCTGTATGGGGGATGTGGCATCACTTCCCAGCCAAGCTCCAATAGTTTCCCACGAGCTGCTAAAGATGTGTGAGGCCTTGCATTGTCTTGGTGGAAAACTACACCTTTCCGATTTGACAATTCTGGCCGTTTTTCTATGATTGCTTCATCCAGTTTTATTAATTGTTGACAGTAAACATCAGAATTGATCGTTTGGTTCCTTGGAAGCAGCTCAAAAAACACAACACCTTTGTAATCCCACCAAACTGACAGCATGATCTTTTTTGGATGCAATTCAGCTTTCAATGTGGTTTGAGCTGGTTTATCGTGTTTGCTCCATGATCGTTTTCGAACTATGTTACTGTACAGGACCCATTTTTCATCACCAGTGATGATTCTTTTTAAGAAAGGGTCGGTTTCATTTCGTCTAAGGTGCATATCGCAAAAGTTGATTCTTTTTGTTAAATGAATTTCTTTCAATTCGTGAGGTACCCAAATATCAAGCTTCTTAACTAGCCCAAGACATTTGAAATGTTTTTCAATTGTTGTGTGTGATACATGTAGCCTCTTCGCAACCTCTCGAACAGTTATATGACGATCCTCTTCAATTATGACTTCGATTTGGTCATCATCAACTTCAGTAGGCCGACCAGAACGTTGCTTATCTTTGAGGGAAAAATCTCCAGAACGGAATCTTTTATACCAATTCTGACACGTGCGCTCTGTTAAGCAATTAGCACCATAAACTTCACATATCTTTTTGTGAGCCGCAGCAGCTTTCTTTCCTTTACGGAAATAAAATAGTAAAATATGTCGAAAATATTCGTTTCTGCACTCCATTTAAAATTAACCCACAACTAATAGCTTTAACAAAAATCACGCACCACTTGCTTCTGAAGTTACGTCAATGTGACTAGTATCACGCGACAAACGGTAAAGTACAGCACTAACATACGTTATACAAAAAGTAAAGCAACGCTCTCTATCTAACCGAAAGTACTTAGTTGTCAACCCAATATTAACTATAGATTGAGATTTAACTAGATTCAAACAAATTTTATTTATTTATTTATTATATTTGCACATTAATATTACATCCTACATAAATATAATGCTACAAATATTTAACCGATTTTACCCACTTTGTGTATATGCATACTGAAAACGCAGCTTAAGAGGGTTTATTTACATTTATTACCTGCTATTACTTTGCACTTCTACGAGACACGTGCCTATAACTGAAAGATCACAGTGCCAATTTTAGTAATGAGTTATGCGAAAATTATGTTGAAAACTAAAATAATTTTTTGCCAAAAATATGTGTTTTCTTGTCTAAGTCTATTAGCTACAGACTCGTCCTCGTACTAATGCCTTTTGATAAATTTGTATTGAAAAATTTCTGAAAATTTTGTGTCTCCTTACAGCAAGAAGAAGATTTTGTGTAATTACAAATTTTGTAGGATATTGTTACTCAAATGTACTTAGTTAATTGTTCTCTATAGAAAAAACTGCCCTTTTAGAAATGTTAAAGTATAATTTTATGTGAGTTAAGTTATAAATGTCAAATTTATTTTTACAGTATTTTTATTGTATTATAACAAAGGCTTTTCCATTACGAATGACGCTTATGTAAATAGATTTTATCAAGTGACAACTCAGTTGAGTGTGTTTTTTTTGATATTTGAGTTTGTCTATGTCATTTCATCATAGATGGATACACGATTTAACAACAATTATGGATTATTCAAATGTTGTATAAAAATGCACATTCAATCGCGTGAATTAACTCCAATTTTTGATTGTTTTAATTTCAATTATGACTTTTTGGTCATCAATAGGCCGACCAGAACGTTGCTCATCTTTGAGGGAAAAATCTCCAGAACGGAATTTTTTATATCAATTCTGACACGTGCACTCTGTTAAGCAATTAGCACCATAAACAGCACATATCTTTTTGTGAGCCGCAGCAGCTTTCTTTCCTTTACGGAAATAAAATAGTAAAATATGTCGAAAATGTTCGTTTCTGCATTCCATTTAAAATTAACCCACAACTAATAGCTTTAATAAAAATCACGCACTACTTGCATCTGAAGTTACGTCAATTGGACTAGTATCACGTGACAAACGGTAAAGTACAGCACTAACATACGTTATACAAAAAATAAAGCAACGCTCTCTATCAGTAAAAACCGAAAGTACTTAGTTGCCAACCCAATAGTAGCATCCTGGAAGCTAAGCGCGAAAATCACTGGATAGTTAGGATATGGTCTTTTATCTTTTGTGTGTGACGTAACAGATGTACAGAAAACAGATGTACAGAAAAGTTTAACTTAACTAATTAAGTAAGATTATAAGTGTAACATTGAATTTTTCATCTTAAAAATAGTAAACTTTAATGTTAAAAATGATAAAATAATAATTGTATATATATATATATATATATATATATATATAATTTTGACAAGCCTGTGGTTGATTAACTTAATTACTGAAAGTTGACATGTAACCGATTTCCACATTAATTGTCGTGTTCTGCATACGTATTTCGACAACTAAGTTGTCATCATCAGTAGATAATTAAACAGTATCGCACCTGGCAAACTACGGCAAAAATACCCGTACAAAAACGCATTCCGCGCACGATCTGTTTCGCTGAAAGCCAAAACGCACAGTGTGCAAATAGCGCAATGAACTAGTTTCATCGTCACGAATTGCAGACGACACGAAAAGTCAGGTACGTTTCCATACTTGTCTCAGAGAGTGCTAAAAATATGTTTTTATGTTTGGAAAACGATCGTTCGGCATCTATTGATGTAACACAGCGTTCGGTAAACTATCATTTGTACTTAACATATCTGTAGATACGCTATCAATATTTACAATATTATCACAAACTTGTCTTAATCTGTTATAATTGATGTCTTTACTTCATTTACACCGTTTTGGAATTTCTTTATTACGTCAGTCACTCCTTTATAGTTGGTATGCAAAGTTTTTAAATTGGTTTCAAAGGAAATATTTCGAAATTGTTTCTGGCTTTCCTTAATAGCTGCAGCCTTGACAGAATTAAATTATAGTAAAACAGATTTTATTTGTTGGAAATATTCAGCATAATGAAAAGCTGCCTTCGATCATGTTCCACACTGCGTAATTGTATTGCCAGTACAATCAGTGAGTCTTTTGCCAGCTGATAACATTGCAAATGTCTATTGCCGAAGATCCAGAACACCTACATTGACAATAGAATTTTTTTACGGTTCGTGATCTCATCAACACATAACCATAGTCGTCTATTATACAATATATGGTTCCATAATGTGGCATGAGTTGGTAACTGGAAAGTAGATTATATTTATGCCAAAACTTTATAAGTGGTTATTTATCTAGTATGTGAAGTGAAATATTACAAGCTACCAACACTAACAATAAATCAAACCTTAAATTGAGTTTGCAAAGGCAAACTCTGTTATTTATGTTGATGAAGCACATAATTCACGTAACGTGTTCAGTCTGATTTGCTCCAGCACATTAACGATTTATTGCATAGTTTACACATTACTTTCGTTCCATCGTAGAATAAGCCACCAAATTCACAAACAAATTTTTGCACTTGATACGTATATAAAGGTTTTCTAGGTTTTCGCATATGCGACATAGGTTATTATGAAATTAAAACGTGTTAACTAACACAGCAGAGAACAACATGCGTACAGCTCGATAAATAGATATCAACTACGGTTGTGAGGAGAACGTTGTTGATCTCCCTCCACTACAATTCGTTGAGCATCCACCGACCTCGTTTTAGCGTTTCAGCGTTATCGTACTACTATGTGAAAACAGTTCAGATATTAAAGGAGAATTACCTCTGTGTTACGTTCATTGCGTGCGGCCTTGGTTGACAGCTTTACTTATCACGGTGGAGATTTCGGACTCGAATCCGATGGTCTGCTGTCCGTGAAGTTTTTTCGTGGTTTTTCTTTCCTGTTTAAGCAAATGCTGGCAGATCAAGAATCTTAAGTCGCCCCACGAGCACGAACGTAATAAAAGCTCATGGTCTGCCAAAGCACCGTATAAGTTGTTGGGCGATGTAGAGTATGAATTATTATTATTATTATTAATTGTGGTAATTGTACAATATACCTATTCTCTTGTAATATCATTCTATGAATGTACATATATTTGAGTTATTTGTTTATTTGATGGCGTACTACATAAACGAATAAATAAGTTCATTTATTGACTAAATGCTAAGAATTATTTGCATGGATGCTTTAAGAGCTCAACATTCTTAACTTATACGTATTTGTGTATTTATTCAAAAAAAAATTAATGAATTTTACGATAAAAGTTTTATTCAACAATGAGCTCCGAACATACATACATATGTGCGTGCATTTTTCTCTTAATTGCACCAATTGAACCGGTGCAATTATTTAATCCCTAATCTCACATCTATTTCTCTTTGACAAGGCGACAGAAGTAGCGTTGTGGGCTCTTTTTAAAATACTGCAGGCATTGTATGTACGAGTATGTAGCTCTGAAGCCAACGTCTCTATACTCAAGCTACAAATGACTTCTTTTATGTAACGTCCTCTTTGATGTTCACAACGGCACACTCATAAAATGCACGGGAGAAAATTCATACAGAAATCGTGTGTTCAGTAAAGGTAATGAAGCAGTCGTCCGATGTTGTTTTCCAGAATATTCCTGTGAATTCAAAGAGTTAAAAACGTAATAAATACGTAATCGATGTATCGATTACATTAATAAAAGAGTAAAGCAGTTCTAAAGGATTTTCTTTATTAACACTATTTCTCTCGATATTAGTAATTAATCGTTAAAAATAATCCTATAAGAGAAATAACTTTTAATCACTTCTAAAAAAATACAAGTACTAAAATCATATTTTTCTAAAAAATAAATTGATTTTAATAATTACACCTTAAGATATCTGTACATTTGGCACATGACTAGTGCAGTTCTGTATAATACCAACATGTTCCGGAATTGATTTTTTATTGACCGGAAAAACGAAAAAACGAAATAGATGAAAAACTATTATTCACTTTTCCACATACTCACCTTTCTTTTGCATATAAATTTTTTAACGAACGTTCTTAGGACTACCGAAACTTTTGGAGAAACTTCTTCAGACTTCCCAAAAGATTTTCAAATGCTTGTTGTGTTTCTTTGTGATATTAGTCTACACAAAAGGATTTTCCTTTTATTGCAATTTTCAATTTTGAACCACACTACAAAATTATGCGTTGCTGTGGACAAAATTGATCCACACTTTTTTCTCACCTAGAACGTCATGCACAACGGTGTGAGCACTTGTATTAACGTGTTCCTATTGTTTATTAGTAAATGGAATAACTAATTCCATGAACTAATTTGATGTCTCCAGAGATAGTTGTTTCTTCGATGATAAATCCATGTTCTTTTGCATTTTACCATTATGTTCTTGAGTCATAGGTGTATAACGGGTGTCTATTAATAACTGAAGCTGATAACATGTATCAAGTTTTAGAGTTTCTAGTACTACATTTAATTTCAATCACAACAATTAACAATAGCATCCCGTGCTCTCTTTACTTATGGAAATATTTTATTGCCAATATTTACTAATTCCAATAACTTAACAAAATAAATTTCGAAATCATTTTTATAACGGAAATATAAACAAACATTCTTCATTAAGTTAAGGACACTTACAAAGAATATTGGAGATGATAACTCTGACGTTTCTAGACATAAATTAATTCTCTGCTTCATGTTTTCAAAAACATGTTGAAGTTCTTCCCGTACAATAGCCTGAATCTCGTGTTCAATTGTTTTCATTAATTTCTCCAAATTAAAATCTATTTCTATAAATATTCTCTTTAATCTTTCCAAACAAAAAGAATCTGGAGGTGTCAAATAGGCTTTTTTCAACTCATCATGATGAAGTTATTCCTCGAATTTCAGCAAAATAATTTTATGCTGCTCTGTATTGATTGCGCCATGGAAAAGTATATTCTATTATTCGAGTATGTGACATTGCTATCCATATGTTATATTTTTTATCTAGATCTATTTCGACAAAGGTGTGAATGTTTTCTATTGTTCATGCTCTATAATTTTGGGAATTGTCATATCTCAATAAATAAAACCAAGTCTCGTATGTAAAAAAGTTTAGATCTAATACATCATTATTATTTATGTTACCATTAAACGAATTGTAATATATTATTCTTGGTTCAAAGTCATAAGCCTATAATCAGTGTATTGCAGAAACTTTATATGGATTTATATGGGGGCTTTTCTTTAATATTTTTGAACAAACAACGCTTTGCACAAATGTACAAACAATAAGAAAAAATAATACCAAATTAGGCAATTCTTATATTCTTTACTAACATACATACTTGTCTGTGCGGTTAATTTTTCTAATGACTTGTTTGAACTATCTTCTATATCTTCAATATCATTAACAACCAGTTGAGTAAGAAGCAAAAGTCTCTCTGCTGATTTTCCTTTACAGATATAGTTTTTTTGCTTCGAAGCGATCCGAGATACTTATGTTGAATGAAAATAATATATAAAATAATATATAGTAACATACGCATTCGAAAATACTTCATAAAATTGCTCAATTCATAATTCCAATCTGTTAGGATTGTGAGCCGCACTCCGAAAATGAGACATAAAGTCGTTGTGTTCAGACATAAATATCATTGTAAAATCGTTAATAAAGTCTGTAATGCATGGTATTTTTAAACCTAACCTGGAATTTAATGTCAAATGTTACGTAAATCTAATAAATATGTACTTTTGTGGCAAAAGAGATTATACAGAAATGATTTGACAATATCATGGCAATATAATTCTGTGTTGCAGCTTCAGCCAGTATCCGTTAGTAGTTTATTTTTTTTTTTCATCTTGTTACACTTTTTTCTTTTATATTTTTTTTGATGTAGGTAATCCTTCATGGATTATTTGATCGAAGTTTATTTGTAACTATTCCTTATCTTAGATTATCTTCTTCACGTTATTTCCTGGATTGACTTTTGAACGCATTCTCAGAATTAGCTACCATAAGAGTATAATTGTTGTTTCTTATATTAGAATTTGTTTTCTAATGGGAGTTTAGATTTTCATCCTATTCACTGTTATATTTCATTTAACCTTAGGAATTTATTTTTATAATTATGTGACTATTCCACGTGAGTCTGTTTTCCTAATGTACATCTAAGTACTTCGTACGCGAGCCAAGTTCGCTTCTATGTTATTTAAATATTTGGGTGAACATTGTTCCTGCCTAGAAATAACTACCAGAACAAAGGATAAAATCGCATGTTCTATGAGACACCAAAAATGAGATATTTTAGCAGCCAATTGAAGGCTGCAAAAAAACTATCTAGTATCTAAATTAGACTAGCAAGTAATTTGACTAACTAGATATGTATACGCAACGACCCCAGCCTCGAATGTACTCCAAGAAAGCGAAGGTGAAATTCAAAGGTGGCTTAAAAATGAGTAATGTGACAAACGAAACAAAATCAACACATATTACATTTACTATATTAACAAAAATTAAATAAATAAATTACCGGAAGCCGATGTGGTCAAATATTTGGACATATACCCCGACCGCAGTCTGATTTGGTACGCAGACATATTTCACAAAACGAAGAAGTTTGTTCTAAAACTTAGTAAAATGTATCAGATTATAAGGAGAAAATCCGATTTGTCATTATACAACAAACATTTGATTTATGAATTTATACTTATGCATGTCTGATTATACATTTAGCGATGGATTTCTACCTAAAATTTAAACATTGGTATATATTGGAGCGGTTTCAATTGAAAGTGTTGTGCATGATTGTTAACGCTCTGTGGTTTGTGCCCAACGAAGTGCTAAATAAAAAATAAAAAATTACAACGTAAGATAACACCAGTGTTGGGCAGAGAACTAGACTGTACTCGTAGATAAAACGTTATAATGTAAATGCACTATAAAATAGATTTTTAACTTTAATTGATTAGCTGCACTAAGTACTTCTAATATAGTATTATATATTGAAAGAAAAGAAGGGCATGCTATTGGGTTGAATCTCTTCCTTCAGGTCAAATGAATTTGTTAAATTAATTAGTGAATGTCGTCCTTGGGAAGATTTTACATACAAAGAATTCATAAAAAATTGTTTTTTAACATTAGAACCTTTTAATAAAGAACTCATTTTAGTTTTCTTGGTGGAGGTAAAGATAGATTTATTATTATGTTCTTAAAAGACGTGGAGTATATATAAAAGACTTTCCTTTGCTTTCTAGACACACATTTTACGTACAAGTTATATATTTTCTATATTATGTAATAATGCTAGAACCATATGTATTTTATATATTTCGGTGATGTTATACGATACTTTGGGTGCGCTATTTGAAAAATATATTATCGAAGAAAATTGAAAAAATCTGTAGATATTACGACAAAGCGCAGTTGGCGATAATTGGGGCATCAATTTCTTTCTGTGTTCAATACTTGTCATAGTAGATTTCATTAAATATTTATTGCCACTTGAGATAACATCCATACATTTATTGTCTGCAAATTAAATGGATTGAATAGTAATTAGTAGTTTTTAAGTGCATACTACTTATATCTCATTCATGATAATGTTACATTGGGGAAAAGTTAAAAATATGTATGGAACAGTGATTTATGACATTTTTAGGCACTCATTTATATACACAAATACATAAATTATGTTATAATTTTTATGAACATCTAAACCTACAAATTAATAGAATTGGCTATACTTTCTAGAATATGATTTATTTAAATGGCTTTAAATATCAAAGTATAAACTGTGTATGCAACAAATTGCAATTAATTTAAAATAAAACTATTAGACTGATGCAAATAAAGAAATGAGGTTGGTATCGTAGCCTTAGCTCTAGTAACACCGTTAGCTTCTTCTTTGGCGGGTAGGTAGGACAACATCTCATGCATATTAAGTACGAGTTTGAACTTAGAGTTTATTGATGCAATTCTTTGAGTGAGCAATGGTAAACTATGAAACTTTATTTCAAACTAGATTACAGTGCGATAGAAACTTTTTCGAAACTTCAACAAATGTACAGTATTTTGTCCAGGACAAAAATTTTCAGGTGGTTTAGGATATTCTGATTTGCTTTTTTGATAGTCAATCAATCGTTCATGAGAAATTTCTGCTTCAGATATAAGTTTCGATCAGTATTTTTACCTAGTTCTTGAAAACTTCGGAAAAGGGTAACGTGAGAGACCGAACAACAACACCCGGGTGTTGCATCAAGAAAATGCACACTTCGATTTTAATTATCATTTTTTTAGCAGTAAAGGTATTCCCGTTGCTTCGCAAAACTTTTATTCATCTGATGAGTTTTTGTAACTTATATATTGTATATATATATATATATATATATATATATATATATATATATGGGTCTATATCTGAAGATGTTTGCAAAATCGCCAAATTTAAACAAAGGCTTAACCAGAACATTTACCAAAATGTGAGATACCAATGAAAGATTTTAAAATTTGTTGCAATACGAGTGTGGCTAGGCAATAACCGGAGTGACTGTTTCGACGATCCCTTCTGATCTTATCTGAACTAAGTCATGTTCGTCGTTGTTGCTAATTGCCTCTTGAATCTGTTATAAAAGTTGCAAAAGCGGAGATTATTCAGTTAAATCGCAGAGCATGAAGCAGGTCGCTGCCGTAATCGTGACGAACACTAAAATGGAACTGTATGTTAACGTGAAGTTCTCTCTATTTACAGGAGACATGGTGAGCAGCATTTCTCTCACACTCAAGTGCTCGAATAGTTGGGAAGGTTCAAAGAAGGAAGAGAAGAAGTTGATGACTAGCATCCCAATCAGCTGGTGGTAGAGAATAAGAACTCAAACGTTGCGAAAATTGGTGAAATGTTCCAAATAAATGGCCACTTGAGTATTGAAGTTATTGCTCGCTTAGTCAACATTGATAAAGTGACTGTCCGGAAACAAAACCACAGTCGATACAGAGCCCCAGTTTGCCAAGACGCAAAACGGCACGACAGAGCGAATCAAAATTTAGGGCACTGATTGTTTTATGGTTTTTTTTTTTGACATCGAGAGTATTATTGATGTCGATTGGACATCTGATGAACCATTAACCAATTTTTGTCATAATCGGCAAGTCGAAATGATTGCAGTAACGTATCTGATTGAACATAAACATTGCTGAAATAATGGGTCAAAATATTTATAATTTATTGAAGTGTATCAAATGTTAATTTCATCGTGATGCATAGTATCTGAAACCCTAATATGACCTCTTTTACTATTCAGATATTAACCACACTTTTTTCTTCTTTACGCGTATTTCGTATATAATCATAGCAAGCAATACTTCGTTTCAGTGCGTACGCATAAATAGTATTTGAAATTAGTATAAAAAGTTATATTTTATTTTCGATTACTAAAAACACTTAAAATTTGTAGATCAGTGTAATAGGTAAGTGGTTCCTCGACATCGACTATAGATTATGTATGGATGACTTTCGGTTAAGTCGCTACTACTTTTGTTAATGTTTTAATATAGTGTTCTAAACACTATATTAAAGTGTTTAGAACACTTTAATATAGTGTTCTAAATATATATTTATTGCATAAATCAAATTTCTATGAAGGTTGAGTTAATAAAAACGCATTCTAAAAAGTCATTATGATACCAATTTAATTCATACTATATGTAATTTCCGATACGAAATTTCAAACAAGTACAAATTATTTTTACCGAATTGTAAATTCGCTACAAATAGTACATATCCATTAGTAAGATTTCTGTAGGTTATATTTATTAATAAAAAATGTACTTTTCGAATTTACATACAAATGTATCTATGTGTACATAAACCTGCACAGGGAACATTGCAAATAGAAAACTTAGACACATTTACGTCTTCACACTTATAAAATATTTTCTAAATATAACAAAACACCATTCTGAGCGCACGAGTGCAGAGTCGCAAAAGAATCTAAGAATGTGGCATTTTGTTTCCGGGGTGTATACAATAGAAGTCTGGAGTGGGCCATTAACTTGATATATACAAGTCGTGCTCTGGATACAAACCAAACGTATACACAAGATGGTACAATTCACAACTATTCAAGAAAGAACTCCGAATAAAAATTGCCCTCCAATGTGAATACATCTGCCTACGGGGCGTATAATATACATTTCCAACGTCATAAATTTCTAATAGGGGTGTCGCAAATAACATTTTCACTTATATAAACACTGAATCAAATTAAAACTTAACACAAATATTTCTGAATACAAATTAAGAAAAAAATTTAGTTATTATTATGACTATTGATTGATAAATTTTCACGTAAATATGTTACATTCCTTCATTTACTTCGATTATATATTTGTAGGTTTTCGTGTCATTTTGCTTGTTGAATGAGGTTAAATTATGGTAAGCAATCTAGTACTGCAGTAAATAATATTCCCAAAAGAGATCTGACCTATTACACAAAATCTTACTGAACCAAAACTTTAAAATCATTTACTAATTTTGAATTTTGACTATCAACCTTTCCAAATAGAACATAATATATTTATGTTTATTATTTGAATTGGCTTGATATTTCTTCAATGATGTATGACATTTTAAGTCATATGATTGAATAGTTATATTGAAAAATATTGGAGGACAGAATTTTGAAAAGATATTAATTATAATATTATTATATTAAAACTGTGCAACAATATCGACAGCAATATCAGTCTTAAAGACGTTCCTTGTAAGAGTGGATAGAATCTGAATAGCAAATGAAACAGTGCTCAGAACTCGATTCAAATTTTGACACTGAAAAGACTACCTTAAAGTGTTATATGTATGAGGATATCTGCCTTAATTTATAGAGGAGAATGAAATGCTATCTTCTCGGAAGAAAACACATGAAGTAAGAAAATTAGTTTCATGTATAATTTTAAATATTATAGTGTAAAGCTGAGTTAAAATACTTAAGAAATTTGATTAAAAATTATTTTGCTTATTAGAAATATTTTCGTCCAAGAGAATGCATAAAGTAACTTCTCATGTCGCTAACTGCAACGATGTTTAAATTACTTGTCGTTGTTATCTTATTGTCCAAAATTTATGCAGTACAGTGCCTTTAAAAATAAAGGAAAATTGTACGCGGCTAAATCGAGTGAAAAAATGCTTTTGGTTAAATAAATACCAATGAAAATTGACGAACGACGGACATTATCTATTGTACTACTTAGAAAGAATTCTTTGTGAATATTTTTTCAAATCCTAAAAAATAATAAGTATTGTTTAGATGTTCACTTCCCAAATAAGATTGCTTTAGGTTTTGTTCATCTGGTAACCATCACTTTGTACTTCGACACTTGATTTCTGGATTGCGTTGAAAACACCTTATCTCCTACTTTTCGGTTTGTCATTTCAAGATCGTGTAAAGATGCTTTTACAATGCTCAGTGTAGTAAAATTTTTAAGATAAAAGGCATCTTTAGCTTCCAGTCCTTTGGTTTAAAATAGAAAAAATTATGGTCTGTTTCCTAAACGGTTCTAATTAACCACGACCTCTCCCTATTCCACGAGCCGTAGATGATACAGAAAAATTTGTATTCGTTCTAAACGATTATCTGAGAATTAGAGAGTATTCGTAGTATTTTTACCATTTCTAACACATAACGTAATGTCGATTCTTTTATTTTTGGCTTCTAGTGACTGATATATCTAAAATAAATGAAATATAAATTTTTTATAGATTAGGCATTTCATAAATAATCTCTACTAGACAGCGCTCTTAATTTCGTTAAAAGTTACAGTGTAGATATTTTGATAATTGCTGAATATTGTATTATTTAGCATTGAATTTAATGAGAATTAACAGAAATCGGGAAAAGTTAAAGTTATCAATATAAAATATGTATATGTCGAATTAAGATACCATTGCTTATAGAGAAATTTTAAATAACTTCATCCGTCAGTAAAATGTTTATAACATATTTTTGCGATCACTTTGTTGTTTATTGGCCACGTAAGTACACTATCGCAATCGTAAGTATTATGTAGATCTAATAAAAGTGAGAAGGGTGTCAAGAATTTTGGTTTCTTCAGGATAACGCTACATCTGTGAAAACTTACCTTTTAATGGGTGCCTTCCATAGTATTGATTTCGAAATTTTTGAATAGCTGCGATATTATTCCAGTATAGCCTCTGCAATTATTTTTACTACTTAAGCTGCATAGCATTTACTGAAAATTAGTTTTTCTCAGAAAAAAGCTACTGCTATCAATATATTGCTGACAAAGCAAGAAAAAGAATATCTTTCCAAAGGCCTCGAAAGTCTTTATGATTGATACAACAGATGCATCGACGTTAAGAGGTTAGACTAAAACTAGTTTCAAACATCTCAGTTCTTTCCCTCTTTATTGATGCCAATAATTCATAGCTTTCACTGATAAAATTTCTTAATATTTATACTAGAACGACATATTGATTATTGTCGTTGTTGAAGTTTGATCTTCACTTACATAAGATTTTTTCAATCGTTTATGTGCATTGGTGTATTTAAATTATTGATTTCAATATGCTGATGTTATTCTAGTTTTAAAGATACTTTTTAAATTCAATTCGTATTCCTGTTTTCATTAGACCTACAATAGTTTTGCCTTTCTCGTTAATTAAAAATTCGGACTTGTAAATATATGATGAGTGAATTATTCAATTATTTTATCATTATGAATAATAACGAACCCCTAATAGATTCGACTTAATTATATCAGAGGCAGCAAAGTTATACATAAATTCATCTACTTATTTAATAAATCTAACCGCAATGAAACACAACTCAATTTGCAATTAATAATTGTTCAATTAAGACGTATATTTGCAAGTATAAATAAACTTTGTTGGGTTGGTAAAGCAAGGTGAATTATAAAACGGTTTAAGCGAATTAATTTGCAATTTAAAGAAGATATTATTAAGATATTCCGCAAGTGGATAGAATTCAGCTATGCTATTGCTTTTAGCACACATTATTCTACGAAGTAGCACGCAGATGAATGAAACGAAGCAAAAAATATTTGTCTATGTTATCGGGGCTGGTATTATTTGTAAATACTTGATTTAATTTATTAAAATAATGTATATGTAATTAATTAATAATTAAGTCAACACTAACTGAGTTTTAAACTAAATCAGTATATATAGAAGAAAATTTTAATTCATTTTATTTATTTATACACCGGGAACGTCAGCTTAAAGAGAAAATTTTCAGAATACATTAAAAGATAATAAGACTGAATAAATTAAAATACACAATATTTTCAAAATGCTTTACCGAATATTATAATTCGCTCCATCTTTGCTCATGTTAACAGTTAAATATTATCCTAATATTAATATTGTTTTCCATTAGTTTTTATAATTACCCACCAACTAATGTAAATAATAGTAGTAGATTTTGAAACATACAATTTTTCGTTACACCAGGTAAATGTACATATACACATATACTGTGATGTAGATCTATATTTCCACATAATGCGTTTTTTAAATTAAAAAATGAAAATACGAAGATGGTCTGAAAAGTTTCCGACCTAACAAAGATAGAAGACATTTTTTCTTAAAATTTATATTTATTTTTCTACCTAGTCCCCTTGTAACGCACTTCTCCTAGCGATGCTCCCATCTCTTTAACTCGTCCAAATAGTACTTGGCATTCTTCTCTGCAAAATAATTGTTCACGAAGGTGATTGCCTGCTCATTTGATGAAAATCTCACCCCTGCGAGCGCAATTTTTAGATGAAGGAACAAAAAGAAGTCGCTTGGGGCTAGACCGGGTGAGTAAAGAGGATGGTCAAGCAGTTCAAACAGTAATTCGTGGATTTTAACCATGGTGTGAGACGGTGCGTTGTCTTGATGAAATAGGATTTTCTTTTTCCGCAAATGTGATCATTTTTCCACAATTTCTGCATTCAGCTTGTCAAGTAATGATGCGTAGTATGCTCCTGTAATAGTTTTCCCTTTTTGAAGATAATAGATTAAGATAATTCCATGACTATCCCAAAAAACAGTCGCCATCACTTTCCCAGCCAAAAAAGCAGTTTCTGCTGTTTTGGAGCCGGTTCCCCTTTTATAGTCCACTGTTTTGACTATACTTTGGTTTCGGGCGTATAATGGTGTATCCAAATTTCATCCACAGTAATTAATTGGGGCCAAAACCCGGATTTATTGCGCCTAAACTTCGAAAAACAGAGCGTTGGAAATGTTCATTCGAAAACTTTTTTCGTCTAACGTTAGCAAATGCGGCATCCAACGCGCGGACAGCTTTTTCATGCCTAAATCTTGATTTAACATGTGACAAACATGTTCTTTGGACATATTCATAGCCTTTGCTATCTCCCACTTTAATTCGACGATCTAGCACCAATTGGTGAACTTTAGCGATGTTATCGTCAGTAGTTGCAATTTCTGGACGTCCCGAATGTTCATCGTCTCCCAAGCTCTTACCGCCACATTTAAATTCAGCTGCCCAAAATTTTACTGTGTTAAATGACGGTGCAGAGTCCCCGTACACAGAGCGCAACTCATTTTTGATTTGCGTAGGTGTATTGCATTTCAAAAACAAATATTTAATGACAGCTTGATACTCGACAGCCACATCGATTCTCTCAAACGACTGTCAAATACCAACTGCAGATCCAAAATGGCTGAAAGTTTGGTGAGTACCTGACACACAACTACCTTCTCTAGCTTTTGTTGATGAGTGCTGCTATCTTCACTTTGAGGTCGGAAACTTTTCAGACCGCCCTCGTAAATGCTTCTGGTTTATATTTTCAATATGTGTAAAAGTAGTACGAAATTAAAGACAAAACTAGGAGATGATTATCTTTGTTTATATAATTGTCAATTTTCTGAAACAAATCATTGAACCAACTCTTAGATGTTTCATCCAAAACATCCAAATTGTACGACCAAATTTGAATTCACGAACTCATTTATCATCGTGGAAAATGAAGGAGCTGAGTTCTTCAGACCATCCTTCATCTCACTATGAATATTTGTTACTGATATGCCTTTCAAGGTGATTTCGATGGAGTCTGTAATTGATTCACTTAATCACTGAAGGTTGATATATACCCCCTTTCCACAATAAATTTCGTATTATGTATACGTATTTCGACAACTAAGTTGTCATCATCAGCAGATAAATTAAATAAACAGTGTCGCAACTGGTAAACTACGACAAAATACCTGTACAAAAACAAATTCCGCACACAAACCGTACAGCTGACAACCAAAACGCACACTGCAAAATGCACGTATACAGAATACGAAATTTAATATGGAAAGGGGTTACATATCAACCTTCAGTGATTATGCCTTTCAAGTGCAAGTAATTAATAACATCACGAAATTCATCACCATCTACCACGTCAAAAACTATGAGACACACTTAATTAAACAGTTGTCAAAAAGAACATCTACAAGCAAAGATTCCAAATTTGATAGTTTGCCGGCGGACCATAAAAATAGCCTAAGTATGTCATCTATTCCTCATTTCACGAACTTTTCAGTCCAACCTCGTAAATACACTTATACATAATATGCAATTCATACTCCCTAAAATTTTATTTTCTTTCGAATGGTATAGTTCCTTTTATCGACAATCGATTAAAACCATTTAATTTCTTGTGAAGACGGCTGTAAAATTTTTAACAAAACCTTAGAATAAACAACTAATCTATCTGTCACCGGTTATTTGCTATTAGCTTAGCAACTACTGTGATGGGTTAATTGTGTATTACTTACTTAAAAATAAAAAATGAAAACAGAACACCTATTCAAATGCTGACGTTCTAAATTTATTATTTATTCGTGGAGAATGTAGAAAGATGGCATATAGACCTTGCAGAGTGTTTAACGAGAGATATCTTTATTTATTACCAACATGTAGAGAGAAATTTAATATTAATAATAACAGTGATGAAAATGAGAATAATCATTATTTTCTAATAATAATTATAAATACTAGTTACTATGTTCGATGAGAACCCTATTTAGTCTTAGACTACTCTTTATCTGTGGCATAGATCTATAACAATATTCTTCTTTTGACTCAATTAGTGTGGAATACAGGTTTTGTTTCATTGCACTCCAAATATAAAAATCTGGTGACGAGAGGTCTGGGGATCTCGCTAGTCAATTGTAAGAGCTTAAACGTCTCATCCATTGATTCTCAAAAACATCTCGTTAAGTTGTTGATAAACTGTATTCCTACAGTTGTTACACTATCCATGAATAAATAATAAGTATTATTACTTGTTTCGTTTTAATTTTTCCTTTTTTAAATAAATAATATACAATTAAGCCGTTTCTGTAGGTGTTAAATTGATAGCAAATAACTGATGACAGACAGATTAGTTGTTTAATCTTGCTCGTAGACTTCCGCGGTCGTTGTCGTTTCGTCACCACTTGTATGGAATATCTTCTTATATTATCAAGGCTTAACTACTGCTACTGCTTTCGTTGTGTCAGTCTCTATGCAACAAGGAAAGTCTAGCAGCAGTAAGATCCTAAAGGTATCCCATATAAGTGGTGACAAAACGTCGGTAACAAAATTATCGAAGAGGGCATTCCAGCCCGGAAGCTAAGATGGAGAGAGACTAGTTGTTTGTTTTATAATTTTCCTACGAATTTCACAGTCATCCTCGCAAGAAATTAAATGATTCTAATCGATTGCACAAAAAAGTACATAATTTAAGAACTGGAAAAGACAGTTATAGGAAACTATAATACAATTCGAAAGAAAATAAAATTGTGTAGCAAAATATGAAAAAACATGCAGGGTGTTCTGTTTGGAAAACCAACTTATGATGGTTTGACGTTAACTAAACTCGGTATTAAATTTTCACCATCATGTATGTAATTAAGTCACTTTCAAAGTATAGGTGGAAAGTTTACAGAAATCTGTTAATATTGTCGCTCTGTTTTTCTTACCATAAAATAAACATGGTCCTAAGCATGTTATCGCTTTCTTTAATTTTTCCAAAAAGAACTAAATATTCATAAACAGTTAATTTTAGGGATAGAGTCCCTTTATAAAAGTCCATCTAAAATTTTCTAGAATTCAAAATTTCAATAACATACATGATTTTCTATTTAAACTAAGGAAGGTGACGCCAACTTCTGGTATAACCGGAGCTGTTACATGGGTGGCATTACCTTATTTGAAGAGATCATTCATAAAAACATTATTGCCCAAATTTTCAAAATTAAAATCGAAGTAGTCTCTGAAATATTCTAATGAGACCCTTAAATGCATGGTAATTTCTATATATATATATATATATATATATATATATATATATATATACAGGGAAAGAGAGAGAGAAATTATCACATATTTGCGCTTTATATATAAATATATATATATATATATATATATATATATAATATATATATATATATTATACACTACCGTTCATAAGTATTTGGGCACCCATATTTTATAAAATTATTTGAACAGCATAGCTTCTAGGAAATTCATTCTTGTAATATTGGATAGGTATAAGGAAAGTATTAAATCTACAGAAACGCTGCATAAGTAACATTATGTATTACTTTATTACCTGCAATAAACCAAAATTTGTTATTGGGACTACCTAGGGATTAGCGCAATAAAAGTTTCTCCAAGTTCTTGTAATTGTCTTTCTGTGAAGGATACTGAAGGATAAGTTTAGTAATGATGTTTTAATGACCTCGGGCGAGTTTCATGTTATATTTTTGAAATTGCCCTCAGTTACGTTTCTGTATTCGTTGTGAGATATTCCTGTGCTAGTAGTGTTGTTAAGATCGTTAAATATGCCAAAAAGAAAAGAGATGGACATTGAAACGCGTTCTCTTATAATTGCGCACCATCAAGATGGCAAAAGCAACCGGCAAATTGCGAAACAATTAAAATTAAATAATACTTCCGTAGACTATGTCGTCACAAAATACCGAGAAAGTGGCAGTGTTCTCAATAAATCACGGAGTGGGAGACCCAGAGCGACAACTTCTGCTGAGGATCGTGCAATAGTGATCACAAGCAAAAGAAATCGACGGAAAACAGCCCCAGAAATCGCTGCAGAAATCAATGCAGACCGTCCAAAGTCAGTAAGCGTAACAACGGTCAAACGTCGCTTGTACAAAGCAGGTTTGTACGGACGAATTGCAATGAAAAAACCGTTATTGCGCAAACAGAATAAGTGGAAACGCTTAAACTGGGCTCGTGAACACCAACATTGGACAGTTGAACAGTGGAGTAAAGTCTTGTGGACCGATGAGTCAAAGTTCGAAATTTTCGGGTCCAGAAGACGTGTTTTCCTTCGGAGATCTACAGGTGAGCGTGCGGCAGAGCAATGTATTGTGCCTACGGTTAAACATTGCGGTGGTTCCGTGATGATCTGGGGTTGTTTTGGTGGTACGGTCGTGGGTGATATTGTGAAAATTGAGGGAATACTAAGGAAAGAGCAGTATCGAAACATTTTGGAGACCAACGCTATTGCTTCAGGATTAAGACTTTTGGGTAGGAATTTTGTATTCCAGCAGGATAATGACCCAAAGCACACATCCAAAATATGCAAAGACTATTTGCAACTCTTGGAAGCGGAAGGATCCATCGAAGTTATGAAATGGCCTCCCCAAAGCCCCGATCTAAATCCAATAGAGTTATTGTGGGAGGAACTGATCGGGAGGTCCGGAAAGCAGTACCAACATCGGAGGCTGATTTGTGGAGGAAACTGCAGGAAGCTTGGGTCCGCATAACACCGGATACATTAGCAAAACTAATTGCAAGAATGCCGCGATTATGTGCTGCCATTATAAAAAACAAAAGAGGTCACATAGATGAATCGAAAATTTAAATATAATATGTAATTATACTGCCAGATACTGTAATTAGTTATGTATGTACATGTAATAAATATATTTTCATTTTTTCACTAGTGCTTTTAATCATTTCTTCTAAATTTATGGGTGCCCAAATACTTATGAACGGTAGTGTATATATATATATATAAATATATATATATTTAAGTGTCTCATTACAATATTTCAGAGACTACTTCGATTAGAATTTTGAAAATTTGGACAATAGTGTTTTTATGCACGATGTCTTCAAATAAGGTAATGGCACCCATGCAACACCTATGTATATATAATATATATATATATATATATATATATATATATATATATATATATATATATATAAAGCGCAAATATGTGATAATTTCTCTCTCTCTTTTATATATATATATATATATAGGAAGAGAGGAAGAGAGAAATTATCACACATTTGCACTTGCTTTATATATATATATATATATATATATATATATATATATATATATACTTCTTCACTCCTTTCTAATTTTTTTTAAATGATTCATTAAATCTTTAATTTTTCCTAATGCTATGGATTTTATATCTAAGTGATTTAGTGCAGCTTCAGTGATACTTTCTAGTTCAATATTATATTCTAAATTATATGGCTTGAACGTACGAGAGTGGTCCGAGAAGTACCCGACCCAACAAAGAAAACACAAAAATTTTGGAAAGAAATATATTTACTTTTCAACATAATCTCCTTTCAGCTCTATACACTATACCCAGGGATGTTCAATAAGTTTGATACCCATTTTATAATAAAACTGTCTTGTTCCTCAAAATAGCCTAATGGTGCCGACACCACTTTTTCATCGTTGGAAAATCTTTAACTACTGAGCCACTTTTTCAAGTTTTGGAACAGAAAATCGCCCCAGGTGAATAAGTCTGGCGAATAGGGTGCGTGAGGTTGCAATTCAAACTTTAATTCATTAATTTTTACCATTGCAATAACGGATTTGTGAGTTGGTACATTGTCTTGATGAAACAACACTTTCTTCTTAGCTAAATGCAGCGATTTTTGCTTGATTTCTTCCCTCAAACGTCACAATAAATTCGCATAATACTCGCCGTTGACAGTTTTTCCTTTTTTAAGATAGTCAATGAAAATTATTGTACGCGCATCCTAAAGAACCGATGTCATGACCTTGCCTGCGGATGAAACGGTTTTCGCCTTCTTCGAGAAGCGTCCCCTTCTCCCTTTTGAGTCCATTGCTTTGATCGTTCTTTTGTCTCGGGTGTAAAGTGATGTGCCCATGTTTCATCCACGGTTATGAAACGGCGCAAAAATTCTGCTTTCTTGCTGTGAAACTTCGCTAAACACTCAATTGAAACTTCCTCTCAACACTGTTTTTGCTTAAGTATGAGCAAACGCAGCACCCATCTTGCACACAGCTTTCTCATGTCCAAATTCTCAGATGATATGAGATGTACCGCACTTTTTGAAATGCCTGCTATGTCTGCCAGCTTGCGCACTTTCAATCGACGATCATTCAGTACCGCTTTGTGGATTTTCTTCACCATTTCTGGAGTCGTTGCCTCATTTGATCAACCACTGTGATGCTCGTCTTGGCAGCTCATACGGCCTCGTTCAAACTCTGCTACCCAATATTTTACTGTTGTGATCGAAGGAGCAGACTTACCCAGAGTAGAATCCAGTTCAACTTTTATATCGATTTTGCTGGGGTCTTTCAAATAAAAGTATTGTATCACGTAACGATAACCCATTTTCTCCATTTTTACAAATTCACTGAAAACGTTCACTATTGATGACTGCCAAACAAATACTAAACAACTTCAAACTTGAAACATATGCTTTATAGATTTTGTACTTTCTAATACAGTGATATTTTTCAAACAATTACCGCCATCTCTAGGTCAGCCCGGGCACTTATGTGACCACCCTCATATGTACATACTATTTCTAGTTTTATATGGATTTCTTATGATTATACCATTAACTATCACAACACATTTTGACGGAATATAAAGAATATTTGTATTTTTAATTTATTTTACATACTGATCACTAAAACATTTTAGATTATTGGTTCTTGTTTACAATTTTTATAATTGTTTGATAATGTTACAATTTGCACCTCGGACAAACGATCACCAGTTATCAGTATTAAATTTATCTTTTTACACAGAAATTCATATGGTAATATCTCTTTATATTTTTCATTTAGATTGCTATAATATTGGTCATCATTGAGCTTATTAGTAGGTTAACGGAATTATAATTTCTGGTATGTTTTTATTCCTCATTGAAAGTGAAAATATGTGATAAAAATTATAGAAACAAGTTGTACTTCGAAAATGAAGACAATTTTCATATTTTGTTGATAAGCAGATCATTATGTTGTTCATTGAAAGTTTAATTGGAAGTATTGACTAATGATATTATTGAAAAGAGGTCTTGAAATAACAAATACAGCTCTATTGAAAGATGCATCGTGTTTAATCTAGTGAATATTAAGAATGATCTGATATTAGATAATATATTGGAAATGGGATAACATAATCTTATCTTGATTGTTGGTACACGTATTTCTTGGAGTTCGTAATTATTTGGCCGGTTTGAGCTATTTTACTTTGGATAATTAATTGATTATGTTTTAAATTTGCTATCCTGTTGTTGACTGAGGTAGTTGCGTGTTTTGTTAATGATACAAATTTTTACAGTATCCCTGCTTTATATTTATGTGATTCTCGTAAATGACGCAATTGATTGTTAATTTTCTCTGCGTCTTCTTGGTCCATGTTTCCAGTAATAAATTTGATTGCAGACCCCAATCTATTTATGATACCTCGTTTTTGTATTTCGGAATAATTTGTTGAATTAAGTTATCAATTTCTTATCTTAAATATGCAATTATGTAGTGAAAGTTGTGCATTTCTATTTCATACTATTTTTCTGTTTGATTGTTATAAAGCGATTGCTTCTTATCCTTTTATTACGCCTTCTATATCAGTGTCCTTAACTAATATCCAAGTGTTGGCTTTGACCTTGGCAATACCTAATTTATATGTTAATAATCCCGGGTTATTTTCGATATCGTAGATTTCTACTTCTAATGCCTTTTCCATCAATCCAGAGTGGATGAGGCATCTACAACAGGTGGTCTTTCTAATCGATTTGTATGTGCTATTATTTCTAATTGCGTTTTATAATTCTTTAATATACGAGCATGATTTTGTCGGATTTCAATTAGTTCATATGCCCTGTGTATTTATTTGCTAATTTACTCCTTTTTGATGTTTTTAAATAAACATGTTGACCACTTTCAAACGGTAATTGAGAAAGTTTTTTATCTATATTCGGTATTTTTGCTTCTTTTTAATTCTAACTTTGTCGCTAATGTCTGTAATGCTGATAAAATTCGATTTCATGATGCGAATCAAAGGGATCTAGATTTACAGTGTAACCAAAAAGTAATTAAAATAGTGTGTTTTGTAACGGCATGTATGCTATTATTAGATGTAATGATAGTGTATTTGATTAAATTTGAAATTTTTTCATTTTCCTCTTGTACTAAATTAGTAAATATTGTAGTGGTGTGCCAAGAAAGCACTCTACTATTGGGTTTGATGGAAGATTATGGGGTGTGATTTTATGAATATGGATTTTCTGATTATGTAGTAGGGTTTGGATTATTCTATTAACAAATTCGATACCATTATCCATTGTAATAGATTCTGAAATATCATACATAATGCATGAAGAATTTTAATAATTTATTCATTATTTCAACAGCTATTTAAGTGTAATTTAGGAGGATTTCTATCGTACTTTGCTCTTTTGTATATTTCACATTTGTTTATGTAGTTATTTACATACATATCAAGTTTTCCCCCAGTAATAACTCCTTTGTAGAAATTAAATAGTTTCATTCACAACTTTGTGTTTATTTCTTCCTTCGTGATGTTGCTTTATAAGTTTTTTTTTTGTTATTTTTAACTTCTACGTTAGTAATTCTTTTGAACATCGTATAATTTACGGCCCAAATATCGTAATATATTCTATACAGAATTGGTTATACATTCCTTTTGTGTCAAATACTATATAATACTTACGATTAGGTGCACGTATTCTTTCATAAAATTTTGTATTAATTTTGAATTATTTGTTTTGGTTACTTGGAGTTAGTATATTGCTTTTGCTTATTTTACCGGTTGCGGGACAACATCCTCTGTTTTTATGTGAATTTTATATTGTTTATTATTAATAGCTTCTTGTATTGGAATGTACTTGAGTGGTGAACAGTGATCTTCTATATTTGAATTTGTGTACCCACAAGACCATTTTCATAATCTAGTTCTTCTAAAATTTCCTAAATTTTTTCAAGCAATCGTCTATTGGCTGTTTCTTTTAATAATCCATCAAATTCTATTTCATCAGTTATCATTGAGGATTGTGTATCTAAAGGGTGAATTTCGACTCTGGATAATGCGTCTGCATTTGAGTTATACTTTCCTTTTCTATAAATTGTATCATATCGAATTCTTCTAATTTCAATCTCCAGCGAGGTAATTTCGAATATGGATTTTTTAACGAAAACAACCACTGCAAAGGACGATACTCAGTGTATATTGTGAGATTTCGATCATAAAAATGTTTTACTGAACAGACTATTGATAAAATTTTCTTTTCTATAGTTAAATTTTACTCACCTTTATTTAAAGTACGACTCACATAGGCCATAGGTAAATAGTGACCGATTTTTCCTTATGATAATACCGAACCAATAGCATATTTACGCGCATTCGTTTTTAGTATAAATGGAAATTCGAATTTCATCTGATGTTTTCGGTATAGGATAATTTTGAATTACATTAATTTTTGCAGAATAAGATTTTATCCCATATGTGTCGTAAATATGACACTTCTTTTTTTAGAAACACGCTTTTATCTAGTTCAATTTTGAAATTATATTGTCGTAATTTATGAAATGCTGGTTTTAATCGTTCTTTATGTTCCTATAGGGATGAAGAGAATATTACAATGTTATCAAGATACATCAAATATGTTTCGTTCTGAATACGTGTTAGAATGTTGTAAATAACTCGTTGAAACGTTGGGGCTACATTCTTAAGGCCACAGAGCATTCGTAAGTGATCATACTAACCGTTTTTGACACTTTTATTTAATGAAATCCAGAGGCGAGGCCTAATGCAGTAAAATACTATGATATTCCTAACTTTTCAAGAACACCGGTTATATTAGCTACCGAATATTTGCCACCTATAGTTAATCTATTTAATTTTCTATAATCAACTACCAGTCGTAATTTTAATTATTCGAATGATCCATATTTTTTTGGTACTATCCAAATGGAACTACTCCAACAAGATGAACTTGATTGAATAATATTTTGGTCTAACATTAACGATATTTGTGTATGATGTACTTTCTTTTAATTTAATCTGATATTTAATAGCATTATTAAAAGTCAACGATAGCTTGTCGTTATAAAATATATCTTCGTACTCATAGCATACAGGTTATATAATTTATATGATCGAGTCGAATTTTTCTGTATTTTTATTTAGAATTTTTTTTATTTGATTTTTAGTAATATTTGGTTAAAATCATTAATTTCGATAGGTTCACAGAAATCAATTTGTTAGTGTTAATCATATGAAGCACTCTGCATTATTAACATTCACTATAGATAATTTCGTATTTGCTAAATATTTATCCTTCGAATTTACATTTATTAATAATTTAACTTTTCTTATCATATGGGAATTGTAAATTTGTTTATGGCTTGACTATTTGTATTAATTAGAATTTGTGTTTTCCTTGTTATTAAGAATTAAATCTATTTTCGCGTCTAATTTTTGTAATAAATCTAAACATATTAAACCGTCGCAATTCGGTTTAAAATCGAATATATGAAATTTATCATTAAGTTTTCCTTAAAAATTTGCAAGAGGAGTTTTGCTATGATGTAATTATGTTGGGTTGCGTTATGATCTGATTGAATAATGAAATTATTTTCTTGTACGAGGTGTGGATAGTAAGTTGAAGATAATAAACTCGTCTAAACTAATTATTTTGTAGATCCAGTGTCTAAAATAATTGTTTCAGGTAAAATAATGGAAGGAAGTTTCAATATAGAAGTTATAACGTTAGTTTCTACTATCTGCTTCTGGACTTCCGGACTGGAACCGCGTCACTTGTACATATATCTGCCGACGTTTCGTACTCATTTGTATGGGACATCTTCGGGGCTCAACTACTGCACTGAAACCGTTTGTTATTGTTTCCGAGGCTGATGTCCAAAGATTTTAAAAATGTTTTTGCGGATACATTGTGGTCGTTGAAGAAATTGTGGTTGTTCTTTGAAAAGCAGTCGTTGTAGGAAGTTATTTTGTATAGATTGAGGTTGTGCGAAAGAAGATGATAGAAATGTACATAATGGAAGTTGTGATCGATACATAGAGAAATTAGGAAAATGCGGATGTTTTAACGTTTGAAGGGTTTTAGAAATATTTGACTTAGTAAATGGCATGATATCTTTTGCTGTTGTTAATGTAAATTTTCTTATTCTTATGCGTAACTAAGTGTATCTTCTAATGTTTTAGGGTGTTTATATTGCATAACTAAACGTGCTAGTCCTTTTAATCCGTTAATAAACGTTTGTAGCGCTAAATCATGGTATAATTTTGTTTTCTTTTCTTTTAATTCCTCATTTTATTCCGAAACGTTAATTTTAGCTGTTAATAGACTATTTAAATTTGAACGACGTTCTCTAAATGTTGTAATATCTTATTAACTGACCATTCCAATCTTTGCAAATTCCATAATTAGGGTAATTTCGTTTTGGCAATCATTAATAATTTTTTTAAATTATCCCAACTCGTAGTATTGCAGATCGATGCAATTTGCGCAGCTTTGACAGTTAATTTATTTAGTTATAGCTCGAAGTACAAAAGTTTCGTAAGTGTGGTCATGTATATTGTCTGCCGCTTCTATAAATAATTCACGACCGTTAATGAAAGTAGAAATATATAGAGTATCGCCATCAATCTGAGGGATGGTTTCTAAATGACCTCGCATAGAAAAATTTGAGCTACCATCGTATTCTCGTCTATTGCAGTATTTGAAAGTTGTTCAATAATTGATTCGAAAAAGGAATCGTTAATCGACTAATGAAACAATAAAATAAACATACAGTAAAATCAAGATTCGTTTCATTTAGTCTCTTCCTCCCCTCTTTTTAACTTAGAGGTAGAACTTCGGTGAAGATATCCTTCTTCAGGTTGAAAATCGTCGGCAATATTTGTCCTAAACTTCCTTGTTTGAATCATAGGCGATGTTATCCTGGATGTCTTGTTTCTTTAGATCACTGCAATGTTTCCGAATACATTTCTTGAAAATTACATGATTTTTGGTATTTTTGGGTTCACGAAATAAAGCGTAACCCCACACGACCTTTGATATTCACTGAAAAGGCTTTTCGAGAATCTTACTGACTGCACCAGTTAGATTTTTTTAAATAAAAATTAATTTTTTAAGGAGATATTTATTTCTAACAAGATCTACAATAGGCAAACAGTATATTTCATATTATCTCTGACGAAAACACAACAAATTTGATTTACTTGAATACATACAGTGTCATAGACATTTGAAAGAATTATTATTACTTCGTGTTATAAAGAATATGGTGTGAAACATAATACCTACAATCGTTTTTCAAAAAATTTACTAACATAAGCTCTTTCATTTTCAAGAGATACAAATAAAAAAACATCTTACGTTTTAGAAAATTTGAAACAGATAGCATTACTAATAAAAAAAAGATATTGTAGAGTATATATTTTTTCCTCAATACTTGAAAATCAAATAATTTATTGGTATACATATGGCCAATTTAAATAAAGTGATTGCCTGAAAAAGGTTTGAAGCAAACAAATTTAACCAAACAAAAAAGTACACCGTAATTGTTAGACAACTTCCAATTCTATTCATCTTGAAGAAAGGTAGGTAATATAATAAAAACGAAGTATATTAATATTAATTTAAATAATTAGAAGTGGTATCGAGATAACGATTTAACAAGCTGGGATTTACACACCAACTAGAATGCTAATACCTTGCCTGGCTTTTCAGATACCGACCCTTTAGGTAATGAAACACGTAAACAACTGCAGGAGGTGAGATCGTGCAAAACCGAGATAGAGACAGAAGACTCAATGTTGGCATTACTGATGCTGGTCTTAGCATACTACAAAAGGACATCCTTAGAATTGGAAAGACAGCCACGTGAACAGATCTGTTGAAGTAGTTAATCCGATTTACTCGAAATATCTAGTATAATATTTCGAAATAATACACACCTGACTTCATTTGCATCACATCCTGTATTCCGTACGGTAAATTTTCACAAATGACATTTTACATACAAATGAGAGTAAACGGATTCAGATTGTTTATGTATCCATACTATTAGGTTATTAGAATCGTACGTTTAAATCAAACACATTGTCATAATAGCATAAGAGGCTTTACATTTAACAAATGTATATTATAACTACTTAAATATTTTTTTAATAATAACGGGAAATCTAAAATGCATTACAACCACGTGTATCACTACTGTTCTAGTACCGTAAAACGCATTCCAAATTTAATTTGTCAAAAATTTGATGAAGTAAATGTCACAACGATAACTCACTTAATTATTTAATACTGCAAATGAAATGCAATTTATATAAAAATGTACAATTTCAATGTTAATTCTATATGGCACACTTATAAGGCATAATAAATTCAAAAGGACAGATTAAATTTCAGTATTGCGAACGCAAAGAATTGAGAAAAATTATCTAAATTATATTTTAAGTTGGTAAATGATATATCCGATTATACTTGGTAGCGCGGTTTCTGCCAATATGATGCTTTTACATGTAAATAGATTTATTCATTGTCATCGACTTCGAAGGTCTATGAATGTGAGCTATGAAATCATACAGAATTATTCATAATTGTGGCAGGTTCATAATATTCTTTATGCTAAATAACCCCAAGAGTACAAATGAGAGAAACCTTTAGAATTATTTGCAGAGTGTTATACTCTTGCCTATACATCCGACAGTTAGAATGCTATTTATTCTGATTCTGAAAATGACCTAAATATCGATAAGGTTAAATTCTACTTTATTTGCTATGTTTGTTCCACGGAAACAAGAATTTATTAATCTTAGATGAGGCTCGCTTATTTTCATTTATTGCATTTTTATAATAATATTTGTTATTATATTTTACTTCCATAAAAGTTTATTCAGTTATATTTTGTAACATTTTTTAAATATTTCGATTATACGAAAACAAATCTGCGTAGCTGTAATAGACTAATTGTGCGTTACTAAGTAACCGTTTCTTCGACCTATGTGAAAGGTAAACCTCGTACCTTATCTTTTACACTCGAAAATAAAAAAAAACATTAGGTACTAGGTCTGGATTAGGGCAATTAAACTATTATTGTAATATTTTTAGCATTCGAATATTTACCTGTTCGTGTAGCGTTGCTGTTGAATGTTATAGCGATGTACAATGATCCTCTCTTGGACGTTTTTGCAGACACTTTCTAGACTTTGGGGCAAACAAACTGCATTAACATTAACCACAACGGAAACATATACATTGATCTTAGAAAATAGACCACCTTTTTTTGTGTTGTATTTTTTTCTTGAACAATTTATTTTCAAAGATCCAAACTGTCGATTGATGCTTTTTTAGTATCATAATAGTATATTTAACATCTGTCATCTGTAACGACAAGCACACACTAGATGTGACCATCTATCGATAAAGCGATTTAATGGCAATTTGTATCACCTCGCGCGATTTTTTTTAACTGAAGTTTAAATTGTGAGAAATCTAACAGTAACAAGTTTATATGTATATCTTCAGATATTTATAAAAAATGGTGTTAATTTCCTTCACACTTATTTTATTTGACTCTCCTTGCAGTAACATGTCCTCTTGAATCATTGTCTTGAACATTGGCTTAAGAAATCGAAACATATCAATTAAGGAAAGGTGACCACGTTGAAGTTCATAGTACTCTCGATTTATAGCCGCTAAGACATATGACCACCAAATTCCCGATTGAGTTTCCAAAACATTCTTCACGACCTAAGGCATGTTTGGAATTGTAAAAATCTCGTACCCCGCTCTTTCTTCACTTCAACGTTTTCTTGTGCAAATGATCATTTTAAAGCTTTGTGCTCTGCAAGTGCTTTGAACCAACACTTTCAATATGCTTATAAATAATTAGATTAATTAGTAAATGTAATATTACAAACACAGACACGTAATTATTGCAATGAATGACCCCACTTGAAGTGTTAAATTTAGCGCTTCTGCTCTGATCCCATGGTCTATAATAGAGTATACATGCACCTGTTCTAAGGCGTAAATAATCACCTTGCACGAACGTACATTTCCAAAGTTCAACAGTTTACAATAAATTTTGTAAAATGTATTCTGAATCAGATGATCAAATCCAATTGCTATTATTTTTGTGGATAATGTGTTTAACACTTCAAAGTATACTAAATACTAAAAATAATATCCACATAGCATAGTCAAAATTAAAAACATATCTTATATACGAACTGTCATCGCACATTCAGTACAGGCCAAACTGAAACCGTGCTTACCCTTTATAGCACTTATTTTAGATGGACTAAGTTCGGCACAAGTGTCTACAAATACAGAAATTCAAAAATTTTTGTTCCTCGACAGTAATACTACAACAAAAACAAGTAATACAAGAAGGCATTGCGAAATCTGTTATGTAAATAGAAGGGACGAAGAAGCACAAGAACAAATACTTTAAATATTATTAGTTAAATAAATTGATTTGATTGATGTATGTACTATACGCATTCTAACTTTATAAATAAGTATTCTAAATTTGAAGCTTCTTGGATAAACTCGTTTATTCGTTTATTTATTACCAGTATGTAAGGAAACAACGAACACAGACGAGTTATCGACTTATGTATATACTGCTGTGAGCGATATGGAGTTTGACATCATCGAATTGACTGGAATGAATGCAGAATGCTTTCCTGGGCTATATGGTGTGCAGATCTGATAGAGGAGAATGTGCTGAGGTAGATCGGGGGAAAAGCTTTATTAGCTATTAAAAATAATATTGTTTCGGAGAAAATAGATTTAATTTATTTAAATATGCTGCGTATTAGAATTGGAATATAAAATACTGAACAATATTATTTCTATTCATATTATTATTGTTTACGTACCTCCTGATTTACCACACTCTTTACTTAGTAGTTTGTAATAGACCTAATGTTATTGTAATAGGTGACTTTAATATTACATATTTCAATAATCCAAGTATGAATGATAAGTCGAGACATACACACAGTTTCATAGAGTTTACTGATCTCGTTCAGCAAAATGTGGCAATAATGTCGCACATATTAATTTTTACAAACTAATATATTTCCCTTTTGACGTATATGTACATATGTACCGCCTTTCAAGAGCAAAAAGATCAAGTTTCCTGAACTAAATTATTAAGAACCTGAAATGAAACTATTATCGTTGAATATATAAAAACCATAAACTTTATACCGATCTTTAATATTTCAAACGTGTTAAGATTCTTGTGAAGCATAAAATTTGTGGCGGCCTATGAAACGTTTCTGAGGGATGTTAAAAATAGCATAGTTGATGATCAAAAATTGTTTTGACTAAAATTTAGAAAAAAGAGTGTCAGTAGAATTCCTTCTGAGGATATCATTGGTGCTGACATATTCACATATCCGTTCGATAAGGAATGGCGCTATTAGGTTCGATGTTTTATTTTTCTAAAAGTTGTACTAAAAAAAAATTCTTATTTTTGGAAGGAGTAGTACCAAAACGAATTCATGAAAGTATATAAGGACTCCCCACCTTTAATTACAATAGTAAAAAGATGAGTTGCGTGGTCGTACGAGTCTGAAGCCGATTCACGTGAAGGACGTCCAAAAAGCGTCAGAAATCGTAGCAAAAATACGGGATATGATTTCGGAAGATCATCGATTATCCGAGAAAGATTTAGTAGAAATCCTAGGCATTTCAATAGGCAGTGTGAACAATATTTTGCCTGAACTTTTGGGCTTCAGAAAGCTGTATGCAAAATGGGTGCCACATTCGTTAACAATGGAATAGAAACATTCGAATGCGACCTTCTTAGCAGCATTCGAAACGTTTCTGAAAGAATAAAAACAATTTCGTGCATCATTTCATCACTATGGGTGAGATTTGGGTCTACCACCATGAGCCTCAATCAAAACAAGAGGCTAAGGAGTAGTGCGAATTCAGTACTTCGACTACGAAGCGAATTAGGGTTCAGAAATAGGCTGAGAAGGTATTAGTTTCAGCTTTTTTGTATGCAAAAGGAATTTTGTCGGTGGAGTACCTCCAAATAGGTAAAACAATAAACTTATTATTATTATTGTATCTGCTTGGACCTGGTTGTAAAAATTCGTCAGAAAGGATCTGGTTTACAGAAGAAAAAATCATTTATCATCAAGATGACCCACCCTCTCACACAGGTCAAAAAATCAGCGTAAAGATCAGTGAATTAAAGTACAAATTGTTGCATCAACCGCCCTATTCGCCAGATTTAGCTCCCTTTGGCTACTGACTGTTCTCACAGGTTAAAAAATTCATGCGTAGAAAACGATTTTCATCGAACGAAGAAGAAATAGCAGTAGGTAAGCGTATTTCGACAGTCTTCCTGTCCAGTCACTTTAGGGATGGAATCTATAAATTAGATCGCTGGAACAAGTTTATTGAAATTTAGGGATGTTATTGAATAATAAAATGTTTTTCAAACCATAAGACTGTTTTTCTTATCGAACGACAGACCTTATTGAACGGCCTGGTATATATTGCTATCTTTAAAGCTTTCAATCAAATAAGTTATTTAATCTTACTAAATAAATTAAAATCAGCTGAACTCAGTAATACGCTGTTAAAATCATTTGACTTTCATTTGCATGATAGAAGACAATTTGTGTACTATAATGGATATACTTCTTACTATTTTTACGTAACCTCGGGTGTGCTCTCAATCAAAATATAAATGTCTTTTTTTTCAAAATTAACTTGATGTTATTAATTATTTGTGAGAGTAACTGTTTACACTTAAATATATCAAAAAAACTAAATGCAATTATGTGCGAATATTCTTTGCGAGCTATTTCGTTAATACGGACTAATCTAGTCAAAGATCTTGGTGATTTGTTTGAAGTTTGTCAATCGCTTTTGTTATAGGCAATTGCAGAGCGTTAATTTTTATACAAGCAATGAAGACTCCATATTTTTCACTAGTTAGATCAAAACTAGCAGTTTAGGTATGATATACCAATTATCATGCACTTAAGAACCCCTTAACGTCTTAAAAGTTATGCAACAACAGTTGTTAAAATATCTATGTATCCGAATTAATGGCTTTTATCCATATTGAGTAAATGGAACTGTTTCAATGATTTTATGTTACCTTGCTGGAGAACAGATGCTTGGCTACTGGTTTGATATTTCTATATAAACTTCTACATAATGACAACGGATCACGGCTTCGAGAAAATAATGTACACATTCCTCGACTGTCGGTTCGTCACCATACTAACTTTTCCTATCCACATTCCAAAACTAATGTAATATGTAAGTGGCCTTTGCATATAATGTGTAGTAATTTTCATTAAATGTTTTATGCAGGTAACATTCATCATGATTCTATAAGAGCTTTACTCAGGCTGGCAATTGGGAACAAGTAGAGGATATTAATAGGTTTTCACCGTATCTTTACTTGTTTGTTACACTTTCTATACTTTTATATCATGTACTTACATGCAAATAATTATATTCTCTTAGGATTTCCAAAATAACATATTTACTTTTTGTTGTAGTACTACTTAAACGTATTTATGTCATGTATGTATATTCGCATTCGTTTTATTAATGAAAGAAAACTATAGTTCAAAATATATATAAAAATAAAATAAAATTTAACAATAATAAACTAATATATTATATAATATAAACATTTTAATTTTAGACTGTTTTAATTGTTAGAATTTAAAGGGTACTAGGAAAGTTTCGCAATATAACGCAACAATGAATCGTAGGAAACTGCTTGTTGCTGCATGATGAGACATGTTCATATGTGCATAGTAGCCGCCGCGCCATGTCGATAGTATAAAGTGCTTGCGATGGCATCGCGGTCAGGAAATGAGGTAAGAGCAGTTATGCGTTATAATTTCGGGCGTGGTTTAAACATAGACCAGTGCTTCGAAGAAATTACTCTTGCACTAGGTGATGTTTGTTTACATCCCAAAACGATATTCAGGTAGTATAGAAAATTCCAAAGGGGAAATTTAACTGCGGAGAATGCTGAGAGACCGGGAAGACCACGAACGTCAGTTACACAAGAAAACGTTACTATTGTGAGGAAAACGATTGGCGAGGACAGGCGAGTGACCTACCAATAGATAGAGGGTACTTCAGGCCTAAATGCACCAGCAATTCGTTCGATTCTGCATGATCATTTGCACGTGAAGAAACTTTGTTCTCTCTGGGTGCCGCATCGACTGACTGAAGAGCAGATGACACATCGTGTGACTTGGTGCTGGGAGATGCTAAAAAAGCTTAAGAAGGGACAATCTCAGTATGTGAACAAACTCGTGACAGGTGACGATATGCCGGCCAAAGCTCAAAACAAAGTTTGGGTCTTTGGTGATGAGGACGCACCCGTAGTTATTAGAAAATCCCGATCTGTAAAAAAGAAATTTATTTATTTTTCAAATCGAGTGGAATTGTAGAACGCGTCGTTTTGGACATACAGAAGACAGTCACAACTAAATGATATACTGAACAGTGCCTGTCTAAAGTCATTGGATCTATGAAGAACCTGCGGCCAAAGTCAAGAATAGACACCTGGTTCCTCCATCACGATAATGGTCCAGCTCGCCGCGCCAAAGCCTGCACCTAATATTTGACCACAACAGGATTGAAACTTCTCGAGCACCCTCCCTACAGTCCAGATCTTACTCCCTGCGACTTTCTACTGTTCCCGCATGTGAAAATGATGCTAAAATGGAGGCGGTTTTCCAGTGATGAGGACCTTCTGCGGGCTTGGGATAACAAGTGTGCTTTACTCCCTAGTGAAACTTGGCAGAACCGGTTTAAAGATAGGTTTCGGAAGATGGAGAAGTGTATTGAGTGTAGAGGAAATTATTTTGAAAAAATTAAATAAACACAGCTGTATTGCAAAACTTTCCTAGTACCCTTTCTACAGACCAGAAGATTGTGGGAAAATCTATTTTATGGAAATTCTAGATGCGTACAGTCATTTGAAATTTCTGAGACATTTATGACATCTGCAAACAATACATGGAAATTCGTCAAGTATTCTAACATTTTTCACTTTCTTCTTAATTACCAAAACGGAAAATGTATGAGCTGGGTTGCTGGAATTAATAATTTAACAATTCTATCTGCATATACAGGTCACTGTTTTGGAAAAAGTTCGATCACTATTCTTGTAGATGGACTTGTTGATTTAATAATGCTTAAAGGACGAGTAGGATTAATGTCTTCATCTATATTGAAGGATATGTTGCTTGTGCTTTAACTAATACAACTATGGCAACTCACGAAATTAAAAACTCAATTCAAAACAATGACGATATCAATAAAATTATTTTTAATGAAAATTCAATAACCAGTAAGACAGTGCAAGTTATTGAAAATTCTGAATACCATAAAAAGGCTACCTCAATGCTATCGCCATTCCTACCAGCACCATCTTTCACTAAAATATTAGAAAACTCCAAACTACCTTTTATAATTGGAAATCGTTATAATTTCATTATTAGTTACAGAAATAATTATATTATAGGATGGTAGTAGAAAAAGTATAGTACATGACTTGCAAAGTAGTTATGTAGTTGTGGAATTATATCTTGCACTGGTATGTAAAGTGTTACTTGCAACTCTCGTAATGTAATATAATATATTTATAATGATGTTTTGGAGAAAAGAGGATTAGAAGAAAAATCAAGGAATCCTCTTAAATATACTGCAGCGATTCAAAAGAAAAGTGAAACTAATTATCCAGCTGATCTATCGCATGTAAAGTTACTTCAAATGTATAGTTGACTTTGTACACTAAAACGCATCTATGATCAACCTTGTTTGTTTAAACCAATAGCAGATGCTGATTACAATGAACTAGTAGTTAACTTGACTTCAAAGGGACTTTCCAACGTGCAATTAATTTGCAAATGTTACGTAATTACTACGTATAATTGCCGTAGATATAGACTAAATTTATTTCTGATATAATTTTAATTGTAAATTACAGAAAGCTAATATTAGTTACTATTTTAATCATTGACGTGAACTTCAAGGAGTAATACAAATGTTACGTATTAATAATAGTGAATATAACTTAGTGAATACGAGAGGCGGTTATAAAATAAAAGGGAACAGATTTATCAAATTCAAGTGTTTTGTAGCTAATTGTAAACGTTTAGAAAATTAGAAATTGTTACGAGAAATTTATAATTTCTGTAATACAAAATTCATGAATCGATACCAGTTTCATTTAAATATAACTAGTTTCTTTGAAATTGAATAATATTATTCAATTTCAAAGTGCCATTGATTGTCATAGTAGACATTTGCTGTAGGATTTCAAAAATATGTCAGTGATATAGAAATTGACAACTAAAACCTATTAGTAATAATAAATAATTAACTTTTCGCGACCATCTATGAAGTGATATCGTGGTAATTGATATTATTAAGCAATTTATGTTAATTTGTACTATTTCGTTGCTATACTTAGTATCTAAATCAGTAGAAATTAATTAATTAAAATAAATTTCAGAGAGGTCCAAAAGTTGCGAGGTTATCGATCTATAACTTTGTTAACTAACCAAAATATAATATTGTTGAGCATAGCTTGAGATTGGTCGGAAACATTGTAAAAAAGTAGTGTAGCCCAAAGTAAAACTGATTATCAACACCATTGTTTAACTTTATTGGTTTTACGAAAGGGGTTTTCTAATACCAGGCTAATTGCTAATATTTATTTGGTAATCAAGGGTCTCCTAACAATTCTTCTAACACTTTTTCACAAAATAAGGTCTTTAGGAGTTGAGCTTTATCTTTCAATTTATTCGCTGAAACACGTTGCTAAGCATACATTTCAACTATCGCTAGGTAAAATTTAAGTTTACTTTACTTGACGAATAACTGACTTTATTTGTGGATGTATGATGCTCGTCATATGGTTAGACGGAAATATCTTTGGTATTCGAGCAAGTATATTTTTATTATCCTTTGGTACACTTAACGCCCCATCGTATCAGTCAGCCGAAGAATCATTACATTCGATATAGATCACGTCGATATTTTAATTTTGTTTTAATTAATAGAATTTAATTAATCAAATCGTTTGATTGTTGTCTTTATATTATTTGGTATTTATTCCTTTTTATTTAAGAATAGTTATATAATAGTGAATAGCGGGCTATTATCGCCCCTTTTGAGCGTTATCTTTCTAAGAGAATACAAGTATCTCATCTAACACCATTTAGAAGTCCTAACTTTGAATTAGTAATCAGGCTTATTATATTGAAATGGTTTATTCCATTTCTCTCAACCTGGTTGGATTTTTATAAACCGATTAAGCGGTTTATTAACTATATCAAATATAATAGATAAGTTGGTAAAAAAAACACTGCACGTGGTGTTCGTAAAATTCAAGTTGGATTTATCTTGGCTTATTTTACTAAAGGAACGATCTTAAATACTGTCGATTAGCCCTCGAAACCAACCAAAGTTATGTAATTTAAGAATTTGCCTTTCATGATTACCTAATTCTTGTCTTTGCTTAATTTTTTCTACTTTAATTTTAGAGTTTTAAGTTTACTTCACCTACCCTATTTTGGTAATTTATTAATTATCCTACGAATGGAGTGAAGGTGGGTGTGAAGATCCCACGTGCATTGGATTAAGAAAACAGAGCTTGATCAGCTCAAGGCTTAACTTAGTTACTAGTTATTATTTTAAAAGTAAGCCACCTAACAGAAGGTATTTATGTATTCATTAATTCGTATAATCACTAGAATTATTAGCTGTAATTAGTTTTTGACTCGACAGACAGCCTTGTTATTTTTAAAATACCTACAGTCACATTTTCGCTTTAGCTTTGTCAATTAAGGTGCTTGTTATTAAACAGATCAGTATTTAATAGTAAAATATGGTCCTTACTCATTTATCGACTTTAAGCCAATCCAGAGCTTGTTGTACGGTTAGTATTCATTGTTCACTTTTGCTCGTTAATAAGTAATTAGTTTGCCATCAGCCCACAATTGTAGTTTTTCTTTTAATTCGACTAACGCTTGGTTTTTGAAACCACAGTCAAATTTTAAATTTTGTCCTTCATTCAATATTTAAGGAACTATTAATTCAGCTATAAACTGAACTCTAATATTCTGTGTAATTTACTGCAATTATTTTGTTTCTACTGTGTTGTTATTGGGAAGCGTCCAATAAGGAGGCACATATACTTTTGTATTATTTTGTGTGAAGCAACTATACGTATTGGAGCGAATGATTATTACTTATAAATTTATATTGGAAATTTGAACTGTAACGAAAGCGTTTCCTTGTTTCCTTTTTTTTGCTAAAATTATTTAATATTTAATATCTTGTTTCATACCGTGTATGAATAAAAGTTTTGAACATACAATAAACTTGTATAAAGCTTAACTTTTCTTTTCCTTTTTCTGCAAAAGGGTTTTAGTTAGCAGAATAACGAACATATTTCTTTTGATCCATTATTGTTTCAATATTGGCATAAGGTCTTTCAGGATAGCAGTATTGTGGCGTCCTATTATATCTAATTAAGAGGGCCCTCCCACTCTCGAAATTTAATTTTGAACTAGTTTGGGACCCTGAAAGTTAAGTGAAAGGATCACTGGTAAGGTAAGGACATGGGCGTTTATTTAAAGTCCTATTTAGAGTAGGAGGATATTGCAGCGCTCTCTTCAATTTTTTGTATAAAAGTCTAACTGCGTAGCACTATTTAGAATCATTAAACCTTCTTCCTTATCTTCACAGGTAACTTAAGATTTAGGATTTATAATCTAATCACATAGCCTTCAGTAAAATAACCTATTTATAATTACTATTGACCTGAAAATTTACGTTTTTTTTTTTACATTCAGAAGAAACAAAATATATAGTAAAACTATGATTAACCATGTATTTTGATTAACTTTAATTATTTTAATTTCTTGAAAATTTTGTATTCAATTAAGGCAATATCGGAAGTAGATGAACTTGATAAAATACCAAAACAATAGCCCCTTTGATAATTGTGGAGTGTGTAGGTTTTGATGGATTTACAGTTGAACGTAGAAAGCGGTTGCAATAACCTAGAAGAACTCTATAAGACTATGGAGAAAAATGCGCAACTCATATATGCTTGTTTTGACTAACTTTAACAACATCATAAACTTCACCAAATCTAGATTTATACTACTAAATTATAAAGGTATGGTATATTGCCTCCGATATGTGTAAATAAACTATTGTTGGAAGTATATCTGAAGACTATTCTACGGTACAGGAAACTTCGGTTATAATCGTATCTGCTCATATACCGAATTATTTTAAACCTTTACAACCAAAACTTCATCCATTACTACATTCCCATAATTCACATTCCCTTCCAAATATAATAGCGAGACCCCTATCTGTTCAACTAGATTCAGCGGGGGTCGGTGTAATATCAAATTCTGTTCAAACCGGTCCATCCTCAATTACATATCATCTTCCTACAACCGTTTCGTCCCCTATATTTGCTTCTCAAATCTCTTCCCATTCTTCCCAGGATCAATTATCATTATTCGCTCTTTCTTAAGTCTCCTTCCATCCATCTACTACCTCTATATCTAGAAATCTTATATGCATCCCATCCATTCCATCAGCTACCTCCCAACTATCAGCCCACTCCCGAATTTCCTCTGCAACACCAACCCCCAAACAACGTTAGCTTACAAGATCGCAGATCAATTAATAGCTATAAATTACCAGGTAGACAAAGCTATTGCCGAACATGATATGATTATTTGCTTCTACAAGACCTGCAGTGATATCATTAGTATAGACCTTCCTGGTGGTTTTATTAATGAATAGTTCAGCCCCTCCATGAGATGAGTGGTCGCATGGAAGATACATTTTGTCGATCTGACAGATGAAAAGTATAGTCAGCTATTAGAAACACAATCACTTTCATTATTGGTATATACGAGGGTGGTCCCGATCCAACAAAGAAAACACAAACATTTTGGAAAGAAATATATTTATTTTGCAACATAATCTTCTTTCAGCTCTATACACTGTTCCCTGCAGTGTTCAATAACTTCGATAGCCTTTTTATAATAAGAACTGTCTTGCTCCTTAAAATAGCCATTAACTGCCGACATCACTTCTTCATCATTGGAAAATCTTTGATAACCGAGCCATTTTTTAAGTTTGGGAACAGAAAATAATTCGAGGGGGTTAAATCTGGCGAACAGGGTGCATGAGGTAGCAATTCAAACTTTAATTCATTAATTTTGGCCATTGCAATAACGGATTTGTAAGCTGGTGCATTGTCTTGATGAAACAACACTTTCTTCTTCTTCTTCCAAATGCGGCTGTTTTAGCTTGATTTCTTCCCTCAAACGTTGCAATAAGTTCGCATAATACTCGCCGTTGATAGTTTTTCCTTTTTCAAGATAGCCAATGAAAATTATTCCACGCGCATCCCAAAAAACTGATGCCATAACCTTTCCTACAGATGAAACGCTTTTGCCTTCTTTGGAGCCGGTTCTCCCTTTTAAGTTCATTGTTTTGATTGTTCTTTTGTCTCGGATGTGAAGTGATGGGCCCATGTTGCATGCATTGTTATGAAACGGCGCAAAAATTCTACTTTGTGGCTGTGAAATTTCGCTAAACACTCAATTGAAACATCTTCACGGCACTGATTTTACTCGAGTCTGTGCAAACGTGGCACCCTTGCACACAGCTTTCTCATGTCCAAATTTTCAGATAATATGCGATGTACCGCACTTTTTGAAATGGCTACTATACTTGCTAACTCACGCACTTTCAGTCGACGATCATCCTATGGATTTTCTTTACTGTTTCTGAAGTCGTCACCTCACTTGGTCGACCACTGCGATGCTCACCTTGGCAGCTCGTGCGGTCTCGTTCTGTTACCGGAAACTTCTACTGGTGTCGAAAGTCTAGCAGAAGATGATGAACAGGAAGGTAAAGTGAATACAAGTAAAAGTGTAAATTTGGACAAATCAATGGCTCACACTATACTGCTTTTGCAAACGAAATCAAGCAAGTCAATAATTGCTAATAAATTATTGAATAAAGCCCTTTCAGAAACCGATGTAGTTAGGGAAACACTAAAAGGACATGGCCCTATAATGCGTCCATATATCATCGGTTTAATGACAGATGAGAAGGAAGAATGTGAAGAAACGCATGGTTCACGCAAAGATGCTGTGGAGAAAGAATTGGAAACGCTGATGATACTTTTCAAAATGAAACTTGGAAAATTTTTATATGCTGATGCAATGAATTGCAAATTTATTCTTAATGATACAAATACACGTAGAGTTGATTACAATCCTAACAAAAAGTATGCAGTTAGTACAGACGCCAAATATACGACTATTATTAGACCTACTATACACGAGAAAATACCTAAAGTTTGGTGGATAAGCACTTGGAAGACTGGTTTAGGTCTACCAAAGTGAAAAAGAAGTAAGAAAAACGATTACAGCCAAGGGTAGAATATAAATATTTGGATGATGTGAATGAATTACGTGATAGATCACAATTACCAGTTGTATGAAAGGATGCTGGCCATACTGGATGTGATAATGAGATATTAGCGACAATTGAGGAAGTAAAGGAGTCCAAAATTATTAAATAGTTCAAGTAATATATAAGTAGTTGAAACGTACCGTTTGTTCAGCAGTTAATATATTAATATTGATTGTGGATTTATATAGTGATGACAATAGATAAATTTGAGAGATATATACATACACACACATACACACACACACACACACACACACACACACACACACACACACACATATATATATATATATATATATATATATATATATATATATATATATATAAACAACAATTTATAAACCTCTCGTCGACAAGCGATATTACCTTGACTTTGACATTGAGACGCCCTAGATCTTTAACGTTATTAAAATGCCCTTGACCTCGAAATGACATTGAAATGGCCTTGACGTTGAAACGACCTTGACTTCGAAATCGCCTCAACTTTAGTATTGGAACAACCTTAACCTCGAAATGTTCTTGACATTGAAATAAGCCTTACCTTGAGATGTCATTGACCTTGAAACAGCCTCGACCTTGAAATGATAGTGACATTGAAGTGTCCTTGACATTGAAATCTTCTTGGACTTAGCCGATTCTAGAACCTCCTCATTAACCTTGACCGTTCCAACATGTTTTGTGGCCAAGGTCAATGAGAGATCTCTTTACTGGCGCCTATGACCGTATCGCAACAGTTTTTACATTTTTTTCAACTCCATGTATCCTCATATTGGGTTTGTCTGTCATCAATGTTTAGTGATTCAAAAAAAGCGTGAACTTCTTTCTAGCCAACACATATACACCCGGTAGAGAAGTGTTTGTCACATTTTAATACATCCTCATAAAGGCTTTAATAACACTCTTATACTATATGGCCTATGGCATATTCGATTTCTACTCACAATCAGTTCATTTGTTTATATTTCGAAAATTTCGTCACAATATCTACTACTTTTCCAGCTCACGCAAGATTTTGTTGTTACTGTTATTGTGGAAATAGATATCTAGAATTCATTATGGACTGACAAAACTGTCTAATTAATATGTAATATAAGCAATATTGTTTGATTCCTTTCTTTACAGAGTATCTTTTTATCCAGTAATTTTTCTGGTATTGTACTTCCAAAATATAATTTCTATTTTAAAAGTGGCATCAAATACAAATTTATATCGATGATATCCTAGAGAATTTTTCAATACAAAAATAATATTTATAAACAATATACATGAAGAAATTGCTTTCTAAACTAAATCTATTCCAGTACACGTAATTGTTAACTGTTGAATTTATATCATCCACTTTGCGTGTTAAAATTATATTTCCTCTGAGAGCAAGAGCTATTTAATATGCTTTATTGTACAACTGAGAGTGTTTAGTATTTAAAGGCGAAAATTTATTTAAACCGTCGAGGGAACAACATATCGCAAAACTTTATGTATCTGAGTGTGCTTCCCGTAATATGCAGCAGAAACTGATGTTTCTACTGCATGTAGGTACTGTTGGTTGTCATAACGTTGCAACGTGTATAAAGTGTCCAAATAAATTAGAATATTATGTGTTCGATTTAGTTTCACGTTCTACAATAACTGCTTCAACGCTAATAAAGAAAACGTACACCAGTTAGTTATAGAGCAAGTGATTAAAGCTGTTAAAACAAGCACGGTTATTAAACGTTTTTTTGTGTACTTCCGTTCTGTATTCCATGAAGAGAAATTTGAATTTGCGGAATGAAAATGTCAACCCGGATGCAAAATATTTTCATGGCAGGACGGTTTTGGGTTAATGCGAATTGTTCAGCGGTCTTTCGGGGATTTAATCTCACGGTTTAAATAACATGGTTACACATATTATAAAGTGGAAATTTTGCCAAATATATGTGATGCTTATCAGAGATAAAAATATACGATTGTATTTAAATTTGATAAGTCATGAAAGTGAAAAATGTTGGATAAATTTATGAATTCATATCTATATACTTATATAAAGATTATAATTATATATATATATATATATATATATATATATATATATATATATATATATATATATATATATATATATATATATATATATATATATATATAGTATAGAATTGAATTTTGTATTAAATGTATACCGAAGTGTTATTTGTTCTTGTCGAAAGCAATTCAATATAAATACATGCACAGATTCGTGAGATAAATATTAAGCCAGAATTGGACAACATTGAAAAAAATTTCGTTCTTCGAAATCAAGCCTTTCCTTACATGTCTATTCCCACGTGCTTTTATAGGTTTTTCCTCTCCATAACTATAGCCACTTCCTGATATTAATTGAGCATCTTCTAGAAGACGTGAATAACCTATTGAAAGATCTCCATCCAAGATAAATGCGTTTTTTAATAAATATACACGACCACGCTATATCAACTATTAAGCATTTGCCAAGTTTTAGTACTTACCTTTTACGTACAGCAAAAACTTAGTTATTCATTTTATGAGATCAGTGCGTCTTATGTAATTCCCTTCGTTTGGATAGTTTAATTTCCGTACGGAAAGAAGCAATTTGTCCATACCCAATATTATGCTTTATTAAGAGGTCTATATTTAAATAAAGAAAAGAATTCTTTAAATTCGAACGTGTTTGAAGCAATAAAGTTGTTTCCTTGAAGTTAATTGTATTCATCAAACAAATACTTGATAAATGTAATATATGAATATAATAATAATATACGAAAATAGTTCAAACAAATATAAATAGTTTTATTAAAAAGTACTTATATGTTTGTATTAAACTAGTAACTAGAAAAATTCAACAAATGTGCTTTGAAAACAAGACATGCTCTTTCTGGTTGCTACTACGTAATATTGTAAAGATGACGTAAATGTAATGTAAATTTTGTGATCATTCTTGCGTTTATTTCTGTGGCAGTCACTAACATAAAGTTTTGGTAAAGACTCGAAATGAACCTTGGGAAGAGTAGTCGAACATTGGCCATATAGAAATGTGCACCTTTTCATTTCATTTGACACCAGCTGCAGCTGTTATAATCTCCGTCCTTTATAAAACTTGCTTACTGATATCATCCCAGGTTTTCATAGATCTTTTTCTAGGTCTTTTTTCTTGAACATTTGGTTCCCATATTTACTGTACTGATTAGGCTTTGTTCACGATTAGGCATTATCCATACTCATCTCAACAAACAGTTCCTAGTTTTTTGCTACCTACTGAGCTTTTAATTCTTCGCTTTCTATTCTATTTTACGATTTCGTCTATATTTCCAGAATCGTTTTAGGTATTCTATCTTTATACATTGAATTTTCGTTTTATACCCGTTGGTCAGTATTCAGTTTGCACATACGAAATAGAACGAGTCAGTGTTTGTTCTATTTCGTATATGAAACGATACACTGACTAACGCGTATGAAACAAAAATCTCATTGCCCTTATTGCGCTTATAAGAACGCTACACGTAACATATAAGACAAGACTAAACTTAAACAAGACTTAAACACAAGTAATATAAAGACTCACCATACTGCCTCAATAAGGTTTGCTTAATCAATAAACTAACTCCCTTTTGTGGAAGTTCTAATTACCGAAATTCAAAATGGACATCCTTATCCACGCTAGTGCAAATTTATCGACTAGTATATTTCCCATATCTTCTAGATCGATAAATCATCGATTGATGTGTGGTACTACGATGTACCATTGCAAGAAAAACTTTTCTTTAGTTAAAAACAACGCTAATATAATATACTGAATGTAAATTCACAAAATAGGGAATCCACGTGGTTCAACTAGTTGTAAAAGGCCAATCAGTACGTCACGAACAAAAGCAATATGCATTTGACATTGTAAATAAACGTATATATATATGAAATTGTATTTGTATAAAGCAGATACCACACTATGTTCTTTTTTGATATTAAATATTAATATTGAAGGAATACGTATTAATGCAAATACGAGTATATAAAAGAATAAAGATCCGTAGTCGAAAAAAAAAATAGTTTCGTTGAAATGCACATCCATGGATCGGGCAAAATAGCGAAAATAAGTAGGAAATGGAATTATTCAATTTTAATACACTCGCTACATTTTTGTATAATACAGCGATGGCCAATAAAATATGAAGGAAATGTAAAATAAAACCGTAACACCTCGTTATACAATTTTCGTATTTTTTGTTCCTACTACCATTATTTTGATCCTGCTCTTGTCTATTTTTCTGTTCCTTTTCGCTAGTATCTCATTCCGTATATCCAAGCTTATTTTTAGTACTTCTTGTGTTTAGTTCTTTCTCTGTCCGATTTATGACTTTTTAATATACTTACTCGCTTCTTTGTGATATCCTCCACTATGAAATTGAATAAAACTGAGAATTGTGCTCTGTTTTGGACTTTGGTTAACTCTAAGGTCCTGTGATAATAGGTTTTCAACTCAAACACTCAACTTCTGTGCCGGACTCAAAGTTATACTATCCGGTGGCATAATTGGTAAGGCAGCGGGCAAGAAAACGGCAGATAGAGGTTCGAGACCTTCTCCAGCGTAAATTCTGTGAATTTAATTAACCGCAATAATAATAGCAGCAAATAGTAATTTTCATTAAAAAATCAGTAGTATATAGTATAAGTAAATAAAGAAAATGTAAATTAAAACTTAAATGAGTTCAGTTGAAACTACAATATTTACATATACATAAATTTTAATAAGCAATCTGTTGTATAGTTCTGTAACACAAATACTATTAAACGAATTCGAGCAAAACTATGTTCGAGCAGAATAACATATAGAGCTCTAAATTACCAAATATTCTACATAATTAACAATAAAAGTTTGTGCAAGTTTATACTATGCCTACAAATATATTTATATAAACTAGTTTTAACCTATATAAACAAAAAGAAACAAATATACAGGTGTGTCTTAGCTTATTTACGCATGTCTAAAAGTGTTTATCGTAGGAGTGTATAAAACCGCGTTTCTACACGCCTTTCGGTTTATTATTTTGAGTGTTTTAAATGGAAACATATCAGGCTCTGTGAGAGATTATGACTTGGACAGCTCTAGGTCAATTAGAAAGTGCAAGAATACAGCAAAGTGTAGTCGTAGCATTTGGAGTGAGCCAAAGCATAATTTCCAGACTCCGGAAACGCTTTTGAGGAACTGGAGGTCCTTAACGAAGACGAGGACCAGATGGACCAACATCAACAACACCAAATAATGATCGTTACGTGAAGCAATTAGCACGTAGAAATCGTCCTCTTAATCTAACCAAGATTCAAAGTAACTTTGTCACTAGAATATTAACATTGAAATGTTACTATCAATGCAAACAATAAGAAATTGCCTGAAAACCGTTAATTTGCTTTGCTGTACGGCGGCATAGAGGAGCTCATAGAATAGACAAATGAATATGTCATTTAGTCATAATAAATGAGGGTGAGCATTATTCATTGACGACTCTAGATTTATTTCAATCAAATAATCGGCGTATTCTGATTTGATGTCCAAGTAATAAATCGCCATTTTCCGAAAAATACCTCATTACTAGGATGGTGGCGTAATGGTATGGGACGGGAAGTGGTGAAGAACAAAATGACCTTTATTTCATAGAAAGTGAAGCTCTCGCTGGCCATAGATAACTGGATAAAATTCTGAGATCGATTATTCTGTATGCAGCAGCAATTGAAACATTAATTTTTATGAACGATAATGGCAATCTAATAGAACATGCTTGAGATATTGAGGGAAAACGTATTATTACACGAAATATACCACAAAAAATGCGCTAGGTATTACAAATTGCTGCCAGAGAGAGGTTCCCCAAGAAATGTTCGACATGCCATCTGGCCCATGCAATGAAGACCAAACATTTTTAGATGATCGTGGCGATCATGTACATTCTATTTTTTGAATGAATTATTACAATATCTGCTTCTGGGTTTCCGGGCTGGAGATGATATTTGTATGGGACATCTTCAGGGCTGAATTAGTGCATTGAAAACGAAACGTCGGCAGATATACTAGTGACGCGGTTCCAGCCCGGAAACCCAGAAGCAGATAGCATAGACCACGACCGCGGAAGTTTACGTACCGAATTATTACAATACTTCCGTAAAATAAATATCTCGATATTTTCCTACACTAAAAATGCAATATTTTATACTCTCCTAACAAGTTCAAATATTATAATGTTTTCACATACACTGTAACAAAAAAAGGTTAAAGAATTCTTTTTAATTTTAACTATTTTATGAAATATTCGTATCTGCCCTGAGCAGCTATATAAGTTTTTAATGAGAATTGTGTTGCACGTGCTCCGCAGTTTAGATTTCTGTTTTGTGTGCGATATACCCCGGTAGGAGGTTAGAAACTACATAAGACAGCGATTCAATTTTTGCAAAAATTTTTATTCCATCGTAATCTTATTTCTTTGTGGAAAGTTAGAAACACAAGCTTTTAAAATACGGTTCTGCATTCTAATCGAATCTAAGAAAATAAATATATAGAAATTATAAATTGTCGATTCAAGAACAGTCATTTATTTGTTCATGTTCACAAAAAATTTCCCTTCACGTTTCAATATTGTAATGTAAGTTTTTTATGTAAAAGCGGTTCTGTTCTATTTATAAGTGGCAAGCCATTGGAATTTGTAATATTACGAAATAAATACAATATCAAGTTTGTTCTTTCTTTAAAAATTGTAAAGTATAACAGTTTTGTGGTGATATGGAATTTTGTAACTTAATATTATAAATATTATATTCCACTACAACTAATATAATTTTTTACGAATTTTTATTTTAAAATTGTAATTATATCGGTTATAGTGAAAAATAATATTTATAACATTAATTTCGTGCGAAAAGATAAAATGAAATTTGTAATTTAATATTTATAATTTTTTTGTGTTCTTTTTACCCCTTTTTAACGATTAATTTTTTACCCTAAATAGGACAAACTTGTGGATTGCTTAAAGTAGTTGCTCAATGTTGCCACCATTTGCCTAAATACAAGCTTTTAACCATTCGGTAAATTTTCGTAGTACACGATTTAACACGGCTGGGTCTTTGCGGATACCGCACCTTCAAATATACGTTGCGGAACATCGTCTTTGTTAACAATTTCGGTACTGTTATAAACTAAACCTTTCATGGAGCTCCATACGAAGAAATCCACTGGATTTAAATCGAAACTACTCGGTGGCCAAATATGTTGGAAACGACCTTGATGTATGACGTCGGGCCTTGCATCGGTCCAATAATGAAGGTTGTAAAAATTTAAAATAGTTTCCCCTAAAAGTACACTCATAAAAAAATAACGTAAAAACACGTTGCGCATGTTAATTTCTTCAAAGCATGTCATGAATGTGAAACACCTACCTCTCTCGCAGCTACTTGCGTATTTATTTTTGGATTTTAATTTATAATATCCAAAAGTTGTTACTCTGTATCTAATATCCTACGTGATCTTTCACATCCACGGCCTTGATGATTTCGAATCAATATAACGACCTCTCAGTCTATTTACTGCTTGTAAGATTAAATCGTTAGAAGGACATCTTCGTTTCGGAAACTACCTTCGTAAATACATCTACTAACTCTGAAAATTTCATCTGTTCTACCATATAGTAAGATAATATCTGCTAATTTGAAATTTAAATAAGCCCTACTTCACGGACGTTGATAACAGACTGGCTTCTGTCTTACAGTATGCATCATCGCATCTACAACTTCACCTCGATAGGAGTAGCGTTACAGTTATAAAGGAATACTAAACTTACCAGAGTGAGCTTGAGCCACGTGTATTTATTAAATATGTCTTTCCTTTGGTCTCGTTCAAGATAGAGCTTTCGTGCATTGGTATTTTATGCTTAATATTATTACAGCTACTGCATATTAAAGTATGTCGGCGAATTTGGTTTACACCCAGGATAAGATGAGTTTCATTGACAATTTATTATCGGTACGTTTTTGTAGGGGCTCTATGATTAGCCAAATATAAATTAAATGCTCTAGCGGACCAGATGCTGTGCTAAAGTAGCCAAATTACAAGTAAAGATACTTTTAACAGGATATTTAATACAGTCATGTGCAAGAATAGTGAATGACTTTATATATATTTATAATTATTTATATACTTATTTAGGTGAGGTGCTCTCTTTGCTTTTCGTTGTCTGCTTTATGGTGGTCACTGTTACTGCATTAAACTTTTTCCTGTAAGTATTTTCTTAAGAACATTACCTTCAAATATAAAAACGACTATAGAATAATCAATCTGGTTGCCGTGTATAGTTGCGACATCAACCTTATTTCACTATAAGTCGCAACTATTATCCACTGATATTCCGTATTGATGAAAGACAGGAATGTAATGAATAGAAAATAAAATTAAATTTTTAAACTTCACCTTCACTAACGATAAAATAACAACACGTGTGTCATCATATATTTATATCAAAATTTAGTCGTGAACAAACATAAGTATATAAATCTAGAAAGCAAATGTTTAAAGTTGCATTATTTCGAAGTACATACATACATATATCATTTGATAAAATGTATACAAAAATTTGAAGCAATTTAAACATGATTGAACATGATTCTTATTAATACGAAGATCGCTTTCCTAATTACTATTAATTGTAGTATTCCTTAAAATGAAAGAAGTTTTCGTAAATTTAATAAGAAAAAGAGTAAAGGATAGCACCTGATACCATACTATTTTCCGCCAAGAAAACTTAATTTGTAGGTAGAACAGTAACAATTAGAGAAGACTAATTTTCGACTAAACTTGCGATAATCTAATGGGTACTTTCAGTTATCCCAGAGGTGGCGCCGATGCAGTACGTGCGTTAGAACCAAGTTCCGGCTCTAGAAGTCAAAACCGCAACGTGATACCGCAACCGCTAACTTCTCCCGGTTTTACCTGTCAGCACTTCCTTCCTTAAAGTATCGTACAAAGTTTTAGTCCAATAAAAACAGTAGAGAATCGGTTTTCGGGGTTTAGTAAATCTTCAAGTCGATTGTTAAATGCGAATATACGGCTAACTGTTAAATAGGTTTTCGTGTTTTGAAACTTTCGAAATAGAAGAGAAAAAAAAATTAATGCGCTGTAATTTGTATGCAATTGTTAAAGAGTTTTTAATAACTTTATCTACTAATGTTTTGTATTACAAATATTATTTCCGTTACATGTTGTAATAACTATTATATTTGCATTAATTAACAAATTTGACCTTTCGCAAAGGGCATGTCGAATTAATAAACAAGAGGGGACATTAGAAATAAGATTCTACATTTTTATTTCAACTTTAAACTTACGAATATATCATCTAAATGAAAGAAATTGTAACAAAAATTAAAATAAAACATGTCTAAGTCAGGCATGTGTATATCTAATGACTATGTGTTTGCTTGAAGTATATAGCTCGACCCATTTTTGTTTCATATTACAGATAAAAAATCGGAGTTATTTTTCTATTTACAGCTTGTTTATATATCTAACCTTTAAAGTCCCCCCAGCAAAAGGAAAAGGTAACAGCATTCGAAACACTTTGGATTTAATGAGAGAATAATGACAAAACATTTCATTAAAGATATGGTTCCAAATCCATTCAATAGCCAATTCCAATTACGTAATTTCGTATCTTCCTCCAGAAAAAGTATTTGCAGAAATTAATTCTCAAATGACCCATGGCAGGCAACAAATTTTTATATCTCTTTCGACGACTAACTCTGTGTAACGCTGTCGTAGAAGACATCTAGGACAAGTTTTCTTTTAATTTGTTGTTTCATAACTATATTTTTAAGAAAAAGCTTTAACCATTCGCCTAAATCAAATATATATTTCCCTGAAGTTTAAGATTAAGTGAACTAGGTTTTTCGAATGTGAACTAAGCAGGAGCTTCATAGCATATGACTTCTAAAATTCTTCTGCACGATTTTGACCAAACTACCCTCTCCTAAGAATATCGCTATTGCATTTCACAAATTTCTAAACGTGTTTCAACAACTAACCTCGTGATGACTATCTGAAGAATAAAATTAAAACGACAATGATATATGTTCAATTTTCATATTCTCATAAAAAGCGAGGCAAATCCTCCATTTTAAAGGTTTTATGTAATTAACTACATCAATATCTACTATCAAAACAATACTTACTTCGATGCTAATGCTAAACCCGAAATTGAAAATTCTGGTTTCACAAGCGCTTGCAATTGTAATGTCTTTCAAACATATCTTGATATCTACCGGTGCTAGTTCCAATACAGTCCCCTACATTTGAACTGACAATAGCGTCATTTAATTCTGAATAACTCGGTGTCAATTGGTAGGTAATTTTGATGGAGCTTGTGGTTGATTAACTTAATTACTTAAGGTTGACATATAACCACATTAATTTTCGTAATCTGTATACGCATTTCGATAACTAAGTTGTCATCATCAGCAAATAATTAAACAGAATCACACCTGGAAAACTACTGCAAAAACCCGCACGAAACAAATTTCGTCCATGATCTGTACCGTCAGTTATTCGAGAGACGTCAACAAACTCCATACACCTGCTCTAATTATTTTTAAACACGATAGTTAGAAAATAAGTATTGTAAATATACTGGCAAGCTTGATAATATTTGCGAAAATAATCTAAAAATAAAATAGAAAATTGTACTCCCTGATGCATGATCTTGAAACACTTGGTGTTCGTTTTGGCTTTCGACGGTACAGATCATGTACGGAATTTGTTTCGAGTGGGTTTTTTTGCCGTAGTTTTCCAGGTGCGACACTATTTCATTATCTGCTAATCATGAAAACTTAGTTGACGAAATACGTATGCAGATTACAAAAATTAATGTGAAAAGGGGTTATATATCAACCTTAAGTGATTCGACGTCAATTGCTCCATCTTCTACATATTTGCAAATAATAAATGTGTTATTGTTGTCCATTACTTCATCAAGTTGTAAGGCATATATTTCCAATTCAGATTCAAGCTGTTCGTGAATATCGACAGACATATCATTGATTCGTCGGTGGAATGTATTCTTTGATATATAAACGTTTCTAAGCTGGCTAACATAGTTTTCACTAAACATTGTTTTAGTCATACCAATGGCAGCTGATAGAATGAGTTACTCTGCGATAGTATGTATTATAGTATGATTTCTTGCATTGAGATATTCTGTAAGTCACTTTATGCGATATCAATAAGGCCCCTTCATTTACCGTTTCCCAAAATATCTGAATTTCTCTGAAAAAAAAATTCCCAGGGCTTATCAATATATTCTTTGTGCAAAGTTTCTAATTTCCTTTTCAATTTATTGGGTTTTCTGGAAGCTTGCATCCAAAACTTCGAAACAAATAACGTATTGGCTTTTCTTCACCCCGCCCTTAATTGCTTGTAAAACCGAAGTTTGAGTGGACTTGATTATATTTTTGTGTTTTTGATTCTATAATAGTATTTGCACTGGTACTCACTGTTTTTAAAGAAAATTAAACTTTTTCGCCTGTAAGTTTATGTTGGTTTCCAATTAAAAATATATTAATATTTACCATACATGTATCTAAATATATAATAATCGTCTACAGCGTTTGGCACTTAACAAACCTTTTTATGTAGGTAACAGGTCTGCATGGCATTCAGTTATAATTTAAATCCAGAAAATTCGAAGTAAAAATACCATGAATTGCGTAATAATGCGGTGAGATTATGACTGGTCACAATATTAATTTTGACGGAATTAAAACTATAATTGAATGCGATTATCAGCTCACAAGAATCAAAAGAATGACCATAGAAATGAAGAAGCGACCCGGTAACCGAAATAAGCGTGATAACGGAAAACGTCTACCGCCAGCCTGGAAACCGTTAATTACTAAAAACCGATTGATCCAGGCAACAGTGGCAGAACGTATAAAAGCAGATGTACGAAACTTCATTCATTAGTTTCGACCTGAACGTTTAAATATCATCAGAACAGTTTTTCCAAGGACCAACAATGCAGCGTAGACATTATATAAATATATATATATATATATATATACAGAGAGTAACTATATATATATATATATATATATATATATATATATATATATATATATATATATATATATATATATATATATCCTAGCTGTCCCTTAATTTACAACATATTGTATTCTCTCATACTCACTTACTCTGTATTTAGAAAAACTTAAATAATTAACAATAATTGTACTAAAATCCGGTGCTCCGCTTGTGGCACTATACCGGATGTAACCTAATCTTAATATTTACTTACTACAAAACTAACTGTCTAAATCTAAACTAGTCTTATCTAAAACTCCAAGTGGGGCCTAGCCCACTTCCTGCTTAAATATTTTTCACAATTCCTTTCCTACTCTGAGGAAGTAGTCCGCTCCTTATAAACTTCATTCACTAAAATATCCAATATTCATTCATACACATCCCTTCAGGTCGAGAAGTCGATGAATCGTTCTTCACCGTCGTCTTGTCTCCGCCCGCCAGTCCTGGCCTGGCCTTCCTTTTCTCGGTGAAATCTCTCCGCCGCCTCTCTTCCTTTTGGAATTTTGGTCCTCTGTAACAACAGAGAACCCGGTAGCTTCTCTACTCAATATGTTCGCTCTCACATTCATTCCGTAGATCTACAATTGCTCACCCTGTATACGTCACGCAAGTATTTGAATGTGTTAATGTGTCCCGTGTCATACTCAGTTACTATTGAAAGAACTCAACAGCTTTGGGAAGACGGTTTTAACATATTTATGAGATTTTAGTATATATTTTGTCACAATTATAGTCCCCGAAGACAGAAGATCTCCCGTTTGAAAGTAATGAGTAGCAATTTTCTTCTCTCGATTACATAATTTGCATAGTAGTTGATTCATAGAGACGCCTGTTATATGTTTTCTTAGATTACAAAAACTACGCCATCAGCTTAGCTTATTACTATACATAAGTGGTTGTTTTTGATCGCATCGTAACCACCACTAAATTCCCTGAATTTATAGTTAATTAATAAATCAGGTTCGCGATTGTAATAATACCAGTTGCAGAGACAGGTCCTACGAATAGCTTTTCAGTTCTTTACTTGGGAAATGAATCTGACTTCTCACTTTCGATTTTTGAATATTGGTCCCTTATCTGACATGATTTGATTGTGTTTTCCTAAAATTTTTCGACAAGCATAACCTGTTTTAATTAGATGTTAATCGAAATAAATTGTACTATTTTGGTAGTGTTAACGTTATATACAAAAGTAGGCATCACCTTACGATGTCAAACTTATCGCTCTAATTGGTATTAAAAATAAATTCGCTTGGTGGTGTTCCCAGTTAGTTGGAATAGCAAAACAATTTAACAAAAATAATTAATGCATGTAATAAAACTATGAAGTTTCAGGAGTGGATTATGTAAGAAGCGGTTAAAAACAGATAACAAAAAATGTTATTTGGGTATGTATAGATACGTGTGCATAACTCTGGATATGGCCTGTTACGTACCGCGAACGTAATATACAGAAACGCCGAATAACACCAATACACTACTCGTGTGAGAAAACAGTAAAATCTCATGAATTTTTAGAAACGCGTATCTTTTAAAAAAATCGGTAAGACAGGGATTTGTTTCATTTTAGTTCAAAGGAATTCCAAAACTTACTTCACAACAATAACAATACTCATACACACATTTATCGTAAGTACTTGAATAAAATGATAAATAAAGTTAAATTGGTGATAGAAATCATTAAAGTGATTTAAAAGAGCAGGAGAGCAAGAGAGTTTTAGCAAACGATAAATTTATTCTCGGGCCTATGATCATACATTTACATATTGGAATTATAACAAGCAAAATTAAGCTTTTCGGAAGAAAGTGCTAGTTATAATGTTACCTAAAATAGTTTGTAGATAAGAGGTATTTGTTCAGTAACGATGATACACTTTAGACAAAACTATATTTGAAATAAAATATAAATAAAGTCAATATTTAATAAGGAAAATAACATTTGATTAATATTGGTTCCTTCATTTCTTTCATGCTATATTCATAGCTATCATTAGTCTTTTTAATTGAATTTGCACATACCGCATAAGTATTATAATAAATGAATGCACAGAAGTGAAGCAGGAGCTTCTATTTAATTAACTTTCGCAATTATTCAGCTCGCGAGAGAAAGGGAATATCTGTACAGGAGTGTTTAGATTCAAACCTTGATGAAACAATTCTGAAGGTACCTTCTGAATTTTAATTATTTAAACTAATTTATTTTCCTACTATGTAAAAGGTATTTGAAATTTAACTTGTGTTGGCAATAATATTTGATAACCTTAAATTCGAAACTTTTAATAGAAAGTAATTACTCTAACATCCGTTAATAATTATTATAAAATCATCTAGCTTTTCTGAGTATAGAACAAATTATATAAATAACTAGCTCAAATAAAAAGAGCAGAGAATTTTAATGATCAATCAAATACAGCAAAACGCGAATTTTATTTTTATGGTTCATTATTAGAGATCGGGACCATAGAATTAAATGGCGGAATAGTTCTAATTTTTGGCTAAATTTATAAAGGAGGCGGCACATCAATTTACTGTCAGAAATTGTTTGCAACAGTAGGAGTTAGTAAATAAATATATGATATTTAAAATTAAATTTACGCCTCCTTTCAAAATTCCAAAAGAGAACTACTACAAACAAAGGAAAGATGAAAAGATAATATTTCGTTATACAGTTAACCGTGTCAATGTGGTTCAATGTAGTTAGCCTTTAAATAATGATACTACAATATTTATGTTATTTGCGCTAATTCTAGGCAGATTAAGATGTAAATATGTACACGTGTTCAAAAGATAAAAAATATTGAAGATTTTTTTGAGGGTATGCTTAGCATAATGCCTGAGTTTTCGTATATATATATATATATATATATATATATATATATATATATGTATATATGTATATATATAATATATGTATATATGTATATATATTTATATTTCTGTGTAAGCGAAATAAAGTACTAGTAGCGTGCGCGTCATAATTGAATTTTCATTTGTGTAAGCCGCTGTATAACCGCCATTAACTTCATGATCCAGGCCTTGGTTTATCAAATTATGGAAGTATGCCTGTGAGTGGAAATAAGAGTAAATCGTTGGTACTATTGCTTTGACGGGAAAGTCATGAAACATTTCTGCAACAGATGGAGCTAGTCCATTTTTGCAAGTGTCCTTGATATCTACCTTCAATTCTAACTTCGTTTCGGACAAAAAATTAAGCGATGTAGTTGAATCTTTGCAATTATAAAAAGACCAAAATCTTTCGTCAAATTTTATTTTTTTTACTTCCGTAAAGGAAAGCACGCGCCGAGCTTGTAAAAAATTGTGTAAATTTCTCGGTGCCAGTAAACTAAAATTATGTCAGTGATAGCAATAATTCACGGAATTTCTTGCTGATAATTTTAATCTTTATGATGCTCCACGATCAAAGTAGCCCACTGAACTTGACGGAGGCATAATAAAGGCGTCGATCGAGTCAATCCACTGCATTAGACGCGAGATATTTCAAGAATGTTAAATATCCATCATTCGAGTATTCACAACTTCATGAAAAAGTAGAATATGTCAGGAAACTCAAATAAGTTTACTTGACGGTGAATACAAACATCTGCGATTTGCTTCTTAAACGTGACGAAAACTATTCTTTTTTTGGAGTGACTGACAATGAGTGACGAAAAGCGAATTTTTACAACCACGTGGTAGATAACTGGATAGTTTAAACCACCCTTTTATCGAGAAATGTCCATAGCCCGTTAATCGTAAAATAGTAGTATTTTATCACGACGGAACGAGAAGCAAGTTTGATCTGCTGTCAAAAATTATCGAACCACTGTACACCAATATTACCACACATGTTCGAGTCAAATTAAGGTGTGATTCCTCTAATGTTTTAAGCTGAGAAAGATAGATCTTTCTATTAGCGAAAAACTATGAAGCTCACTGAAAGATGGCGAAAGGTAACAAAGAAAATGACTAATATATAATTTTATAGGAAGGCCAATTTTCCAAGAGCTTTTAAATCTTCAACTATCACTCCGGTTTTCAAAAATAAGTAGCATTGATGATACTAGTAACTATCGGTCAATTTCTATCACATCTTTGTTATCGTAAATATTCCCAAATTTTAAATTCTCAAATAATAATTACTTTTATGAAAATACGTTGTTTAGTTCATGCGAATATGATTTTCAAAATAATCATTCAATGACACACGCTATTAGTAACTTAGCTAATTTTGAAAATAAATCTTTTAATATTTTTTTTGATTTCTTTTGATTATATTGATTATTCAATTTTAATTAGTAATTTAACGTTGTAAACAATGCGAATTGTAAGCATTGTAAAATGCTGTCATTTGAAAGGCTTAACATGCATCAATATCAAAGCAGAATTGGATTAGGTACTACTAGATTTCGCTTCTTCGTTTTCAGTTGTTAAAAACTGGATTTCTGGATTGTACGTGGTCGCGTGAGTACAAATGAACTTCAGAGTGGACGTCAAAAAACGATCACTGCGGCGGATATGATTGAAAAAGCTACTGTATCTTATCGAATGAACGTCTAGTAAAAGTGCGCGAAATATCGGACATAAAGGATATCTCAAATATCAGTATGCACACAATTTTAACTGAAGAAATGAAAAAATTCTAGGCGCACTTGCCAAGACCAACATTCATATAGATTGGGATTAAAATTATTGTTTTATTCGTCCTATTCCCCAGATTATGTTCCAATATATCCAAAATTGTAAAATGACTAGATGGAAAGAGATTTTCGATCAATTCTTACGCAATGGCCACTATAAATGTCGACTTGCAATGAAGGCATTACTAATATGGAGTGTAGTTGGAATAAATATATTGAGCGAGCAGGAGACTATATTGAAAAATGAAATATTATTTTAAAGACTTTTTTCTTTGTTAAGTACGTAGTTATCAATTCCAAATTCTGTAGAGTTGATGTTCAATATACTTTTAAGCATTTAAGTAATTGTTTCTTGGATGAAGGCAGTGCAATAACTATATTTAGATGCTCATACTATTATTTTGATTGACATGCAGCATCGCCTTCGCCTACAAGTTCATATTTATTGTTCGCACCATTCTACACTCGATTTTTTTACCTCAGCTGTATAAGTCTTTCTAACTCGTATGGTCCAGATATGTATCATGTTCCTCATTACATAATTTCAAGAGAATCTTTGATATTTTTCGTAAGGACTCACAGAAGCCGTTATGCACTGAATTTGTCTAGTTATAAGTCCTCTTGCAGTATACACTCCACACAGACTATATCGATTTATTTAACAATTTTGCAAACTTTAACTAATTTTAAAAATTCTGGCTGGTATTTCGCTAGCATTCAGTTGATGACTATGCCGCAAATTTAAAATATTCCGGCAATACCTTTGAAATTGTTTGTTTCATTACCGCACTTGTAACAACTAGAATGAGTGGCTATGAAACTACTTTTAAAAAATTCTTTCGCTACGAAGTTATATAATACATTTATTTTTACGAATACGTTATATAACGGGGTCGCACTCGTGGCCTGGCTACTGTATTAACAACAAACACATTCTAATGGGACGAGATACTCGAGTCCTCCCAATACTGCTACCAAATTGCTTGAAATATTTTTGAACTAATGAAGTTTGTAGTTGGAGAAGCATTTAAATTTAAACTAAAATTAAAATCTCGCGCCAACTGTAAAAATGAGGACGTCATATACGCTAATGCCTGGTTTGTCAAACATAGTAAATATCAGTTACATATTCTGTAGGTTATCAAATGTGTATCAAGTCGATATTACATTCGTTTTCACTGGTTTTCAAGTATTAATGGATCTAATTTCAGTCGCTGCTTTATATGAATGTCAATATTATTTTGATGATATATATATATATATATATATATATACAACCATGCTCAGATGTATTAGACACCCCAGGTAGAAACCCTTATTCTCGGTATTATCCAAGTCTGACGGAAATTAACCGTAAAAATAGTTAATGGTATTTACAGAAATGCGTTTTTGAATACCCTAGTTAATCCCCTATTGAAAAGAATAGGTGGAAAGGGGAAATTGTGGATTTTAGAAATTTAGTGTCATTCTAGCAGTGTGTGAGCAACGTGCGTTTGAGAGTTTGTGGTAGAGATCAATTAGATTATCCTATTTTTTCAGGTTGTGTCAGTTATTTGTTGAAGAAAAATGCCTAAAACACGCGAGTTGTCTGTAGGGGAACGCGCCCAAATAGTGCTACTGCATTCCCAGAAGTTATCAATAGCTGCAATTGCGATGTGCAATCCGTACAACCATTAGTCGCTATCAGGAGAGTGGGTCGTTTGTTAACAGACCAAAAAGTGGCAGAAAACCCTGTACCTCGATTAGAGAAGACAGAATTTTACAAAGACTGGCTCTCAGTGATAGGAAAAAATCGTCGAAACAGCTCGCCAGTGAGCTGAAACAGCGTTATCGCGTAACAGTTTCTGCGCAAACAGTGAGAAGGCGTCTCCAGCGTGATGGTTTACGAGGGTTTAAAGCGCGACGTAAACCGTTTTTAACTGACGCTCATAAAAAGAAGCGGTATTTATGGGCCAAACAACATGAAAATTGGACAATCGAGAAGTGGTCGAAGATTCTTTGGTCTGATGAATCGAATATCGAGGTATGTAAGTACATCTTCATGACTAATACTCTTATCGTTGTATGCAATTCAGTCTACATGTAACATTAAACAAAATTAATCCTGTCTAAGTGCTAACTTTCTTCTTTTGCCTGGCAGCTTTGGGGACTACCTGGGACGCTATACGTTCGGCGTAGGCAAGGGGAAGCTTATGAACCACAATGCATCATTCCCACAGTAAAATTTGGAGGTGGTAGTATCATGGTTTGGGGTTGTATGTCTGCATACAGTGTTGGAGAAGTGTACCTGTGCGATGGACGGATGAATAGCCAACGCTATTTAGCCATGTTGGAGGAAGTATTAGAACCGTCTGTGCTAAAACTATTCGACCAGGATATTCCACAATACATTTTTCAACAAGATAATGCGCCCTGCCACAAATCGGGAGCTGTAATACGTTGGTTCGAGGAAAACACAGTGGAGGTATTGGATTGGCCGCCACAAAGTCCCGATTTGTCGCCCATTGAAAATTTGTGGCGTATCTTAAAAACTAAGATCACGGAACATAAATGCCTGTCAAGAGCAGAATTATCAACAAAAATTCGCGAAATATTGGCTGCAATACCACCGGCAGAGTGTTACAATTTAGTAGCAAGTATGCCTCGACGAGTGCGAGCTGTCATTAAGGTCAAGGGCGGAGCGACAAAATATTGATAAATTGTCCTATACTACTAAATAACACTTTGTACATAATTTTTACAACAGTTTTATTTTCCTCACCTCTCTTTTGACGAAACTATATAAACTATGTATGTATGGACATAAATTCGTAAGGTGTCTAATACATTTGAGCATGGCTGTATATATATATATATATATTATTATGATCTTCACTAAAATAATGATCACGTAAATACTCTATTTTATAATATGAGATATACAAATATATGTATTGCAATCTATTTTAGGGTAAAGCTTAAGTGTATTTAAATATAGCAATATTCAATATATATTAACCAACAGGCTAACGAGAAAAGATGCCAAAATGCTAGACGTTCTAACGGTAATCCCTTATCGGGAAGGAGATAAATTTAACAAATAGATATCTGATGGTAATTTTAAAAGAGCCTGTGGTTGATTAATTTAATGACTGAAGGTTGATATATAACCCCTTTCCACATTAATTTTCGTATTCTGTATACGTACTTCGACAACTAAGTTGTCATCATCAGTAGATAATTAAATTTTAATAATTGGTTTTCTTTGGTACGGTTCGTGTGCGGAATTTGTTTTCGTACGGGTATTTTGCCGTAGTTTTCCAGGTGCGTCACTGTTTAATTATCTGCTGATAATAACAACTTAGTTGTTGAAATACATATACAGAATACGAAAATTAATGTGGCAAGGGGTAATATATCAGCCTTCAGTGATCAGGTGAATCAACCACAGGCTCCATCAAAATTACCGTGTTTATTCTATTAAATTTTCTAAATAATAAATTATTTTTTATGAACAAAAACAAATAAGAAGGGCTGAATATTGGAAACAGTTAAAAATGTAGAATTAGGCTTATGATATTTAATAAAGAATTTATTTCTTAGAAGTGATATACGTAAATGTGACGTAAATAAATGTTTGCAATAAATTGGGTAAAAGATTTTAATTTCAGATGTACTTTCATAAAATTAAATTTTCGATAAAACAGTTTCGTGTAAAACTAAATATAATTTTTCTTTGTGTACGAGAGCAGACTAATCATTAATGAATCCTCGAAAAGAGGTGGTACTAAAAAAAACCTTGATTGTT